>JBAIZL010000005.1:119088468-119170968 GCA_036971475.1 Prosapia bicincta
AAGCTATATATGGATGCCCCTTGATATGATAAATCTAAAAGCTATAGCTATTCCTGCTCTGAGTAAGCTACAGTTGTTCCTGGTTTTACTAAGCTACAGATAGATTCCCCTTGATCTGAGCAAGCAACAAGCTATAGCAACCCATATTCTGATTAAGCTAGTTGTCTCCGATCTGAGTAAGCTACAGTTGTCCCTGGTCTGAGTAAGCTATATATGGATGCCCCTTGATATGATAAATCTAAAAGCTATAGCTATTCCTGCTCTGAGTAACCTACAGTTGTTCCTGGTTTTACTAAGCTACAGATAGATTCCCCTTGATCTGAGAAAGCTACAAACTATAGCAACCTATATTCTGAGTAAGCTAGTTGTCTCCGATCTGAGTAAGCTACAGTTGGCCCTGGTCTGAGTAAGCTATATATGGATGCCCCTTGATATGATAAATCTAAAAGCTATAGCTATTCCTGCTCTGAGTAAGCTACAGTTATTCCTGGTTTTACTAAGCTACAGATAGATTCCCCTTGATCTGAGCAAGCTCCAAGCTATAGCAACCCATATTCTGAGTAAGCTACAGTTGTCTCTGATCTGAGTAAGCTAAGGACAGATTTCATTGGATCTGAAAACGTTACAAGCTATAGCTACCCAAACTCTGAGTGGGCTACAGATGGATTCCCTTTTATATGTGAAAGGTACAAGCTATATCTACCCATACTTTAAATAAGCCACAGATAGATTCCCCTTAATCTGAAAAAACTACATGCTATAGCTATCCATACTCTGAGTAAGCCACAGATAAATTCCCCTTGATCTTAAAAAGCTACAAACTATAGCTACCCACACTCTGAGTAGCCTAAAGATGGATTCCCCTTGATATGAAAAAGCTACAAGCTACAACTACCATACTCTGAGTAAGCAACAGATAAATTATCCTTGATCTGAAAAAGCTACAAGCTATAGCTACCCACACTCTGAGTAGCCTAAAGATGGATTCCCCTTGATATGAAAAAAACTACAAGCTACAGCTACCATACTCTGAGTAAACCACAGATAGATTCCTCTTGATTTGAAAAAAGCTACAAGCTATAGCTACCCATACTCTGAGTAAGCAATAGATGGATTCCCCTTGATCTGAGAAAGCTATAAGCTATAGCTACCTACACTCTGAGTAGGCTACAGATGGATTCTCCTTGGTATTAGAAAGCTACCCATACTCTGAGCAAGCAACAGATAGATTCCCCTTGATCTGAAAAAGTTACAGGGTCTTTTGCGTTATACGACCTCATTTCTTTAAACGTTTTCTACGTTTATTTAGAGTGTTTCACCGGCGACCAGTAATCATTGTTACTTATCTTATCGCAATAGATTTGTTATCGATAGATTTGGTTATAATTTTATACAACATTACTATCTACCTTTATTAAAATATACCTATGAAGTATCCAGTCAGGATAGATTTGGTTGTAATTTTCTGCATCGGCAATAAGTCTAAATATTTACCTAAATTACAACCAAATCTATCCTGACTGGATACTTCGTAGGTATACTTTAATATAGGTAGGTAGTAATGTTGAATAAAATTATAACCAAATCTATCCTGACTTGATACGACCTGCACGTTTAAAGAAATGAGGTCGTATAACTCAAAAGACCCAAGTTACAAGCTATAGCTACCCGTACTCTGAGCAAGCGACAGATTGATCCCCTTGATTTGAGAATGGTACTAGCTATAGCTATACATATTCAAAATATGCTACGGATAGACATCCCTTCATCTGAGAAAGCTTTAGCTTATAGCTACTCATACTCTGAGTAAGCTACGGATAGACTTCCCTTGATCTGAGAAAGCTATAGCTTATAGCTACTCATACTCTGAGTACGCCACTGATAGACTTCCCTTGATCTGAGAAAGCTACAACCTATAGCTACTCATACTCTGAGTACGCTACGGATAGACTTCCCTTGAGCTGAGAAAGCTACAAGCTATAGCTACTCATACTCTGAGTACGCCACGGATAGACTTCCCTTGAACTGAGAAAGCTAACAAGCTATAGTTACCCCTACTCTGAGTAAGCTACAGTTGTTCATAGTCTGAGAAAGCTGTACTTGTTCATAGTATAAGGAAGCTACAGATCAGTGAGAAGAGAAACCTTTGTAGAGTAAGCTTGAAATGGGCATTTAAAACTTTCAAAGAAGAATAGACGTCTTGGTATCCTTGAATAACTTATCACTTAGATTGATGATGCTAAGTGCTAAACACCCTACAATTGAAATTTTAAATCGAAATTCTTTCCACTTTCCTTTCTAAACAGAAATTTAAATCACTTTTAAAAATTACTTTTTTGCTTAATCGCAAACATTTGTTGACCTGGGTGGTCGCATTATTGGCTTTAGTCACTTGATGTGGCAGGAAGCTGTACTGAAGGAGGGCCTCTCGGCCTTCTGATATTATCCCTTTTCCAGCTGCTCAGTTTATAAGAACAGTGATATTAGGTTTCTATGTTTATTATTCATTATAATTTTATTTAAAGTCAACGACGTGGCATATTATTTTGCTATCCAAATAGATTCGCATTTCTTTAAAAAATAATTGATACTTCATGAGAAATATCCATAGCTCAGAGTAAAATACAAGACTTACTTTGAAGTAACAATAACGCTGATCGATCCGAGTCTTCCATTTATCACTTCCTACTTCAACAGGATCCATTTCAAGTCCTGGATTACTAATTCTACTTCTGCAAAACGTGTATATTCCACTTGGGTCTAGGCCTTCATTATTAGTTTACCTTGTGTGTTTTCTAAAAAACAAAAATTTATAACAAGACCTAGTGATATTTTCCACGCTTATGGTAAAATTTTAAAGGATGAAAATGACCATATCAACAAACTGAAGTGTGTTCAATTTTCTTTTCAACAAGCAAATCAATGTTTATAGTGGTGTAATCAATTACGTAATTGCTTTTTAACTCGTGGAGTCTGGAGCAGACGTTTTGTAAGATGAAAGCCCCCCCCCCAGAAAACTAAAATTTTATACTTTGTTTTTTATCAACTTAAAATTATTCAAAAGTGACCAGTTTAGTAACAAATTTCTTAAAGATTTCAAACTCATAAAGAAATAAAAAATAAAATATCTTCAAAACATTTTCCCTATGAAATAAGTTTACATCAAGCATAAACACAATACTTACTGAAATAAATGCAATGCATAAATACAATACAATCTCCGTAAAACACCTCGTTTGGCGATGACCGCCTCATTGAGAATAGTCTAAAATGGACTAACTGTAGAGAGATCTGTATATAAGAGGATGAAGTTTTCAATTAAAGTTCAAAGACGTCTTGCTGTCCAATATTTCTTAGAGAACTGAATAGGCTATAGGCAGAGCAAAAAAATGTTTTTAATGAAGCAAAAACGAAATTTTATTTACGATTCACAAGGTATAAAAACCGTGCTTGATTTCATCTGAACGACTTGCAAGCCTTTGATCTGATTTAATAAATAAATGCCTTTCTTGTACTTAAATTAAACTAAACGTTTATTCAATACTTATTAAATTTTTAATATAACTGATTTATATTAGGCATAAATTTAATTCTCTTTATTTTGTCAACTGGTGTCTAATTTCAAGTGGAAAATTAACCTTTAATTATGAAACGTTTATATTAGAAGTATAGGTTGTCTCTCAACTATCCCGAAATACAATACTCCCCCAAGAAGGGAGGAGCATAATTAGCATTATTGGGTGATTTTCTAGCTAAATTATTGTCAGAATCACTACATGAGAGAATTAAACATATCGCGCACCTTTCTTCTACATAAGCTATTATTCCATATGCATTTCAAGGGCACATGCCCATCCTTTTTCAAGGAACCTCGGTCAACAATGGTGAATCCCCCATTAGATATCGAAAATGTTACTCCTATGCAACCAAATGTCCTAATCTTGCTCGAGTAGGGAATGGTTTATTGTCTATCAAGGCTGTAACTCATTGGTGTTTCAGATTCTTGCCAGCAGAACGTCGAATATCTGCATCTTATCAGAATTCAATATAAATGGCTATTTTTCAAAGCCGTTGGTACAGCAGGGCAACGAGATCTAGCCTAAACGGTTAAGGGGAAGTCAGACGGCTAGAGTTAGAAGGCTTGATTCATTGCGTGTATTGGACCAATTTGTGCTATTCGTTAATCCTATTTCTCCAAAGAACTCTAATAGCTGGCACCTCTCTCCCCCCTGCTGAAAGCAGGATTACTTCAGGGCTCCTGTCCTTGCGGTGGCACAATTTTCCAATATTCCCAGTACAAAATACAGTAGAACCTCTCTAATTTGTCACCTTCTGTAATTCGTCATCCTATTCCTCACAAGTCACAATTAATATCAAATATCCTCTGCAAGTCTGTACTGTTCCGTAGTATAGGCGCCAGCTGCCAGATAAGGCCGATACCAGACATGAGTTTTTCGATTACTGAAAAAGTATCTCAACACATTCTTTGTTCTCAAACATCACATACGCGTGATAAAATATAGTAGAATTCTTCAGTAATCCACTGACCGAAGCATAGTAGACAGCGTTGAGTTGCATTACAAGTTACACTGTAGGTTATACAAATTGTATTCTTTAGTTAAGTTTATGTTTTTTTTCATTTTATAATTTTTCCAACAGTGGTTATACAAAGCGGAAATATCCAATCACAGTATTTATAAGACTTTAACGTTGGTCGCTAAGTATGACATTCTACAAAAAGGCGAAAGTGCGGGTAGCTATCGTTAGAATTCGGAAATCCTAGAAAGACCGTAAATGACATCAAGAAAAGTGACAATAAAATTACAAAGTACATGGCACAAATGGAAATTTCCAATGTAGATGTTAAACGAAAAAGACTGACGACACTCATTCACGTCCAACTTGATGATGCGATGTTTATCTGGTTGTAATTACGAACTGTAGGCTATACGCCACACTACTAGGGCTTTTATAGTGACGTGTAATAGTGTTGTTTAGTTTTTCGAACGACATAAATCATCCAAGTACAACATTAATTACATGTAAATTTCATGACTTTCGTAATTCGTCTTTTGCTCGAATTAGTCACACTTCGGTCCCGAACGTGACGATTAGAGAGGTTCTACTGTAGTTAGCTCCATCCCTCGCCTAATTGTATCTAATCTTCTTACAAGTGTAAAGCGTAGATACGTCTTCATCACATCGATAGAGTCAACTTCAGTTATGAAAAAACTCCACACGTGACGTCATGACATTTTCCTTATCAGGGGTTTTACCTAATTCCTACTTAAAATAAAAATCCTTTCATATCCTTTGCATCATTCCTATAGGTGGTATACAATGTTAATTACACCCTATATTGTGAGACTTATCTACAAATATCGAAATCTTGTTGCTGTTCATGACGAGCTGGTTGTTAATTACTTATTACACTTTGATGTTACTTGCGACCAGACGTTTTGTTAACTATAAGTTGTTAAATTGTTAACTTACACTTGGAGGAAACGTTTTCGTCTTACGACTTCTTCAGACTCATATTTTTGCCGCTAGGATTGCTGCAATTGTGCTTTTATGGTACCAATTTTTGAAAGTTAGAAGAGATATGATCGTTCATTTAGGATGTCATTTTTATGTCTGTTGCTATGTCTGTATATTTCATATTGTTCTAGTGTGTTTAATTAAGGCTTTTGTTGCACATGCGGAGGATGCTCATGTTGTTTTCCATACTATTGCATGAGTGTTTAGTATCCATGAGGTGATTTGCGAAGGTGTATCCAATTGAATAAGCAGGATAGAATGTAGCTTAGAGAACAACAAATAAAAGCCAAACGGCTATCAGACACAACATTAATAACAATACCAACACATACAATAACCTAAGAATATACAAACTACAATGCAACAACTGCAATAAGTTCTATATTGAATAAACAGACATGAAGTTCGCCGAAAGATATGAAGAACACAAAAGCGCACTACACACTACTATTTAACAAAAAGCCTGGTCGCAAGTAATATCAAAGTGTAATGAGTTATCTACAAAAGTAAATTTTACAAAAATTACTCTCCTTCTAATCTGTTTATTAATTACAGAATCGTTCCGGTCATATATTGTATACAAGTAACTAATTTAACAAATATCCATTACTGAATCGGTGTTAAAGCCTTTAACGGTTTACCTGAATGGCAAACATTTAACGATTTAAAGTTAAACAGTTTACAACTGTAAACAACAAAATAGTAAAATCAAAATTTCACCACAGATTAGTTTTTAATAAAAACAAACACACTAGTTCATAACACAGACTAGTTTCGGCGACGATATCGCCTTCCTCAGTGCTTGGCTACTACTCACTAGCTAAGCTCAAATTAACTAAAAATTAGACAGTTTATTTCAACTCCTACCCGCTTTGTCAGTTTTACATCTTCCTGTCAAAGGCGTTTTAGATTCGACTCTGATGATATGACAACGTCTCCGAAATTACTGTTATTAGTAAACTGGTGATTAGTGAAGGTTTTTAGTAGCCATGATGCTGATAACCTTTAAAACTAAAAAAAAGTCTCCAAACATAGTGGACACGGACGTCAACGTTAAGGCTACTTCGAGTTTGTCGAACTATCGTCTTGATTACTTTAGTTTGGCGCCTCAGGAGGGGCTCACGAGGATCACGGCACATATAGATAGGTTGTGCAGGGAAGAATTGAATGGGAATTTGGGTGCAACCAATCCAAGGTACTGTGGGGATACTTGAGAAACGTGTGGGGCAAAGAACTACTCTCCATAAGTAGATCTCAACTTGGAGTTACTGTAGAGCTTGTCACAGGTCATGGGAATCTGAGAGGGTTCAAATACAAAACTGGAAGATCTAGATCCGCTGTGTGCAAGAGGGGCGACGAGGACCAAGAGGAAAGAACAAACCACGTGCTTTGTGAGTGCCCTACTTTGGGAGCTGCAAGAAGAAAGTGGTGTGACTGGCAGGTATGTACACCAGAGGATACCAGAGGAAATAGCATCAGGTGGGTACGTTAGTTCTGTAAAGAGGTATGCATCCATTAAGCTAATCCTGTGGTGAGGATTGGAAGGGAGTACAAAGGTGGTAGGTAAGTGCTCTAACTTTCCCATTATTTCTTCTTATGGTATTATTTTCCCTACATTAATCCTAGCTATGTTCTCAATTCTACTTTGTAAGCGATAATAATCGTAATGACTGATGCTTTATAACTGACAAAATTATTTTCACGTGTTAATTATATATCTATTATTATTTATTTTATTTATATTCCTTGATTCCTTATAGTTCCTTTAGTTTGCCTATGTTACGTCCATACAATGCTCTTAAAATCACAAGACTGATATAAAAACAGTAACGATCAGGGAAAATTGCTATTAAGTGGATTAATATTGTTATATAGGAACTGAATCTGTGGTCATGTAACATAGAGTACAAGAAAATTTCCTCTAAAATAGCTCACTCAACTATTTAGTCCTGACGTATATACACGTGAAATACAGCTTGACAAGCAACTAGAATGCGTTGACATGAGAAACTTTGTAAAAATTTTAAAGAACCTTTACAAGTATTAAATACTACCAAACTTTCAAAACAAGTAGGCCTATATACCTGTATATATGATTTATAAATGAAGTTTTCCTTGTTATATAAGATTATTTATCAAATAATGTGTGGTGAAGCTTTTCACCAGTGTAATATTTCCATATCTACAGAAAATATGCCCTGAGTTGTTTTAGAGGTTGACAGATTCCTCCTGACAAACATTTTTGTTGACGTAACCTATGAACACACACACACACATATATATATACATATATGTCATATATATATATATATATATATATATATATATATATATATATATTGTGTGTGTGTGTGTGTGTGTGTGTGTGTGTGTGTGGGTGTGGGTGTGTGTGTGTGTGTGTGTGTGTGTGTGTGTGTGTGTGTGTGTGTCTGTGCGCTCGCGTGTATTTTCTCATTTTTGTAAATGAGAACACCTACATAATAGTTCTCGATAGTCGAATCGCAAATATACCAATTTATTGTTGTACATTAAAGTATAAGTGATAAGTAAATAGAATAGTACATGTATAAATTTATATAGATAGTTATTAAGATATAGTTAATTTAAAATAGATTCTAAACCAGAAAAAAATAACTACAAATATTGAATAGGAGTTAAAAGATCAGCAACCAGTTTCTTACGTTATAAAACTAAGCCCTTTTCTTAGTTGAACATGTTTTAATGAAATCCTTGTAGCTAATTGTGATATAGATATATTGTAAAAAAAAAACAAATTTAACTCTCCCATAACCCGGCGTAATTTATGTTTGTAAATTTATGTTGAGTTGGTATTTTTAAAATTTTGACAATTTAGAACATTTATAATTACTTTTATCTGTATAATATAATTTCAAATATCATATGTATATCTGAACTAGATTTAGGCTGGCGATTTATACTGTACACATTCACCTAGTTTAACAGCTATCAAATGCTAAAATGAATAAACTACCTTCAATGAATCACATAAATGATCTAGTTCTTTCTAAAAGTCGGACGGTCAGTATTATACCTTCAACCCTTCGCCGCTTTGTCAGTAAGCCGACTGCAGTATACGACGGCTTATACCATAACTTTCTCTCTAATCTTAGATAGATGCCACACAACTGTTCCTAAAACAAGTTGAATCTCCACTTCATACAGGAAACTAATAAAAATAAATGTAACCAGTCTGGCAGCTAAGGTCGCTTTACTATCTCGCGCATTGGCTGTTGCATGTACGCCTTTCGAAATAGGCAGATCCTCCTCGATGGGCCAAATATGAGAATTTAGATGACTATAATTTAACATATTATTAAATTTGTTTGTTTTTAATTCAAAGCAAAATGTACTATAAGGTAAATAATAGATAAGGTATCAGAAATATAAACAGATTGAACCCTCTGAGAAGTAATTCAAAGTGAACATTTTGTCATATAATCATCTACATAAATATAAAATGGAAAACCATTGTTCAAACGAGTGATACACAACAACTGACTAAGCAAGTGCGATATAACGTTTTTGATATGGTATTCGAACAGGTGATCATTTTTAATAAGTTAAAAAGTACACTGTACTGTAATTTAACGTGCTCCATTCTGCTTCTCTACCTACTTCACTGCTACTGCACGTTATGACATTAAACTCTACTACATGTTATTATAACCATCTCTACTGGTTGTTGCTACATGCACCCCTTCTCCTCGTTGTGACTTTCAGCTATACGGCACGTTATTACAGCCATCTATACTCCACGTTATTATATCCACCTCTACTAGTTGTTGCTACATCCAATCTTTCTCCTCTTTGTGACATTCAATTGTACTTCACGTTTACATATAACCCTACTGGTTGTTGCTATATGGACCCCTTCTCCTCGTTGTGACTTTCAGCTATACGACACGTTATTACAGCCATCTATACTCCACGTTATTATATCCACCTCTACTAGTTGTTGCTACATCCAATCTTTCTCCTCTTTGTGACATTTAATTGTACTTCACGTTATTACATACATCTCTGCTGGTTGTTGCTACATGCGCCCCTTCTCCTCGTTGTGACTTTCAGCTATACGGCATGTTATTACAGCCATCTATACTCCACGTTATTATATCCACCTCTACTAGTTGTTGCTACATACAATCTTTCTCCTCTTTGTGACATTTAATTGTACTTCACGTTATTACATACATCTCTGCTGGTTGTTGCTACATGCACCCCTTCTCCTCGTTGTGACTTTCAGCTATACGACACGTTATTACAGCCATCTATACTCCACGTTATTATATCCACCTCTACTAGTTGTTGCTACATCCAATCTTTCTCCTCTTTATGACATTTAATTGTACTTCACGTTATTACATACATCTCTACTGGTTGTTGCTACATGCGCCCCTTCTCCTCGTTGTGACTTTCAGCTATACGGCATGTTATTACAGCCATCTATACTCCACGTTATTATATCCACCTCTACTAGTTGTTGCTACATACAATCTTTCTCCTCGTTGTGACATTTAATTGTACTTCACGTTATTACATACATCTCTACTGGTTGTTGCTACATGCACCCCTTCTCCTCGTTGTGACTTTCAGCTATACGGCACGTTATTACAGCCATCTATACTCCACGTTATTATATCCACCTCTACTAGTTGTTGCTACATCCAATCTTTCTCCTCTTTATGACATTTAATTGTACTTCACGTTATTACATACATCTCTACTGGTTGTTGCTACATGCACCCCTTCTCCTCGTTGTGACTTTCAGCTATACGGCACGTTATTACAGCCATCTATACTCCACGTTATTATATCCACCTCTACTAGTTGTTGCTACATACAATCTTTCTCCTCGTTGTGACATTTAATTGTACTTCACGTTATTACATACATCTTTACTGCATGTTATTACATCCATCTCTAATGGACGTTAGTACATCTATATCTACTGAAAGTAGCTAAATACACCCTTATTCCTCGTTGCAACCTGCAGCTGTCCTTCACGTCATTACATCTATTTCTACAGGTTTTTGCTATATACACCCCTACTCCTCGCTGCGACATTCAGCTGTACTTTCCTTTATTACATCAATCTCTACTTCACGTCATTACATCTATCTCTACTGGTTGTTGCTATATACACCCCTCCTCCTCGTTGCGACCTTCAGCTGTACTTCACATTATTACATCGACCTCTACTTCACGTCATTACATCTATCTCTACTGGTTGTTGCTATATACACCCCTCCTCCTCGTTGCGACCTTCAGCTGTACTTCACATTATTACACCGATCTCTACTTCACGTCATTACATCTATCTCTACTGGTTGTTGCTATATACACCCCTCCTCCTCGTTGCGACTTTCAGCTGTACTTCACATTATTACATCGATCTCTACTTCACGTTATTACATCTATCTCTACTGGTTGTTGCTATATACACCCCTCCTCCTCGTTGCGACCTTCAGCTGTACTTCACATTATTACATCGTTCTCTACTTCACGTCATTACATCTATCTCTACTGGTTGTTGCTATATACACCCCTCCTCCTCGTTGCGACCTTCAGCTGTACTTCACATTATTACACCGATCTCTACTTCACGTCATTACATCTATCTCTACTGGTTGTTGCTATATACACCCCTCCTCCTCGTTGCGACTTTCAGCTGTACTTCACATTATTACATCGATCTCTACTTCACGTTATTACATCTATCTCTACTGGTTGTTGCTATATACACCCCTCCTCCTCGTTGCGACCTTCAGCTGTACTTCACATTATTACATCGATCTCTACTTCACGTCATTACATCTATCTCTACTGGCTGTTGCTATATACACCCCTCCTCCTCGTTGCGACCTTCACCTTTACTTCACATTATTACATCGATCTCTACTTCACGTCATTACATCTATCTCTACTGGTTGTTGCTATATACACCCCTCCTCCTCGTTGCGACCTTCAGCTGTACTTCACATTATTACATCGATCTCTACTTCACGTCATTACATCTATCTATACTGGTTGTTGCTATATACACCCCTCATCCTCGTTGCGACCTTCAGCTTTACTTCACATTATTACATCGACCTCTACTTCACGTCATTACATCTATCTCTACTGGTTGTTGCTATATACACCCCTCATCCTCGTTGCGACCTTCAGCTGTACTTCACATTATTACATCGACCTCTACATCACGTCATTACATCTATCTCTACTGGTTGTTGCTATATACACCCCTCCTCCTCGTTGCGACCTTCAGCTGTACTTCACATTATTACATCGATCTCTACTGCACGTTATTTCATTCATGGCCACTGTTGTTCCTATTATTGGTATTATTCACTTCTACTGCACGGTATAGAGCGGCTATTGTGCAGATGGAGTATATATACCACGGGCGGAAATACTGAGGGCTTGTCGCTTGTCCAACCAATTTGCATTTTAATTCCACCTGATGTTTGGAACTAATGGATATTCCTTAAGCTAACAAAAGTAAGCTTTTTCCTAAGCTACTTTAACTACGACTTAATGAAATGGCTAGGAATTAGCGACTTTATATCACGTAATTTGCACAGTATAGGCCAATTTAGAATAATATACCAGCATAACAAACACCATTTCCTTGGACAAAGGAATAAGCGGACCCTTATAATTTTACGCGACTGCGTTTATCTCTATAGATTAACACCCTTCTAACCTCTAAAAGATAACATTAATTTGTTTGAATTAGGCTTTCATTTGTGTGTTTTCAATTGTGAAGCTAACTAGAGGATTTCAGTCTTGAAAACAATAGATTTTAGAACAGACAAAACTCCCTACCTTCATAGAATCCTTAGAAATTTTGTACTTAGTTAACAGTCTTTTGCCGCGGGCTAGTCCTTTACTGAAAAATAGTCATTATTTCAACGTCTACTTTCAGCTTTCTTTTAGAATATGACGCCCTCTATGACGTCATCTTAATGCTTTCTTTTGTCTATGGCCTTTCTTTTGGTCACCGTTGCCGCAAGTTTATCGATTTACTTTTAACCGGTAATGTAGGTCAACGCTAATTTCTTTCATGTTTTCCATCAGTTTTAATATTTTTTCTTCGCCTATTTTTTTATCATTTGTTTCCTCCTCAATTTATTTGTCCAATGTAATTTCCCACATTGCACCTGAACCATCCTGTGTCTTCTTTGCCCAAAATATAATCAATTCGCTTAATTATTATGTATCATTTGAACTCTAATAATATTTTATTTCCATATAGCATTCTATTTGGCGTTTACTTTTCAGTTTTATCATAAAGTATAATACACTTTTCCCTTCTTCGGCATTTTAACTTTAACTAATTCGTTTTTTCGTTTTAGCAATTCAATACAATGTCGTAGTATTGCGCAAGTTCCAGGAGCATATAGCGAATGGTGCCCAAGTAAAGCAAACAAGAAAAGCTTTACACGTCTGAATATTGCCCCTAAATTATTAATACAGTAAACTCTCACTAATCCGGCAGATATAGAGCTTGGATACTACCAGATTACTGTAAACACCGATTACTGGAGAGTCCATTAAAAACACATTGCACGTCGTACAATATTTATGTTTATTATCCAAAAATAAAGAAAATTTAAAAAAATGGTTCTGCACTATACTTGAAATGATAAATCTACAATGAATGTACTAGTCTGTACTTACAATAAGAGATTACCGTATTTTTAACGGTAAGAAAAAACATAATACCAACTGCTGCGACATTGTTCACTTGTTCTTTAGTAACAGTTACTATGCATAACTACTGCGACAACATACGGCTCGAAATCATTTGTATATCACGAGCTACACAGGTAGAATTGGGCGGTGTAAAGGTCGTCCAGGCACTGACATCGTCAAGCAGTGAAAAATATTCAAGTTATGTTTACATGTTGATTGTTTACATCTTCCATCGTTGAGACGTATTTGCCGGATTACGGGGGGTGGATAGGTGAAAGGCTGGATTATAGGGAGTTTACTGTAACTTCTTTCATCTCGTTCTGCCCACACCATCTCCTTCAGAATATTGGTGATCATATCGACTAATTTACCTCTGAGAGTACACTCCCTAAAAAGACCAGCAGATGTTCTCTCGTGCCATTCTGTTTATACCCTTCAAACAAGATTTCCCACTTCCAAATCTTCTCTCTCCACATTACTCTCTTTCTGCACCCAGGACATCCTCGGCATATGTCTCTAACACAACACCTCTAAATCTTCGTGTTACCCGCTGGACGCCTTTCGTTCAGTACATCTTAATATCTGCAGTATGAGCTCCATTTTAATCGACTGACTAAATGAAAACTGTTTCATCTTCACAAACAATTTTCTAGCGTTCGTTTCCAGGGCAGTGTCCGCTTTATTCCTACGTTTTAAGATATTTGTATTACTCTAGTTGTTCCAAATCAAGTCTGTAGATGAAAAAAATTATTTACTTTAGCGATTTTGCATGACTAGTATTTTGAATTTATTTTAACGCGATCAGATCATGTCTGAAGGTGTTGTCTTACACACACAAGCTTGAATAGATGTAGGTCTTATATAAAAAAGCTCACATCTTATATAGGTCATTAAAGTCACCTAAATAAAAATATGTTAACACTTTTAAAAAGTAATAGAGAAAAATAATAATAAATAGGTAATAAAAAAAATAATAAGTTGTAAATATATATTCTGACGAAGCTACTTGGCTGATTTTAAACACGTCTAAATAAGTGTAACTTTACAGTTTAGCTAGTCCAAAGTTAGGATAAAGTGTGATGGGAATAGGTTTCTAAATAATAACATAAAAACCGTCGCAAGTAATCGTAATAAAATTGACAACATTTAACGTGTCAGCGGTTTTTAGACATGTTTGTCACTGTGCGTGATGTAAAAATTCGCCCTACATTGGAACTAAATCTGTGCCCTAGTATGAAATAAGAGCGTTGATTGCTCGTCCTAATTGAAGGGCCAACAAATTCTTCATCTTTTACAATGGAACAGTAGTAATACGTTAGTAGCCTCAAAGTAATAGAGCTTCAAGTACTTTCATTAAATATAGTTAAGGAATAAAAAAAAACTATAACACAAAAAAATACGATAAAGCAAGATAAAAACGACAGCAGTCTAAAAAAAAGTACTTATAGACATACTGATTGTGAATTATATCAATCATAATATCTTGTGAAAATCAATGTAGCTTAAAATTTGTGAGGGAATGGTTTAAACTTCCGTGAAAGCCCAAGAATTTATTCCATGCTACATTTATACCTTGGATATCAAAACCAAATAATAAATCTAGACATCTTACAAGCCAAAATAGCTTTAATTACCTGAGATTTTTACGTTATAGATTCCTAATTTTAATTAAATGAGCACACATTGTTAATCTGGTATTAGACGTAAGTAGGACCGGGCTTTACCCGACATAGATCTTCATTTTAAGTCATAATGACGTGTATATCCGTCATATTAACGTGTTGGAATAAAAGTAAGGATAATTTAGGTATTCCTTATATGTATTCGGAAGTTATTAATCACCAGAACTGGAAATAGGGAGAATGGTGACCCTCATGTGAACAAGGCTGATTGCCATGAGGGCCATAGCCAAGTGTCCTGATTCATTCCCAATGTGGGCAAGGCTAATTACCATGATGCCATAAAAAAGTGTTTTGTTGCATTCCGATTAGGAAAAACGTACAGGAGGGGTGGGATAAAGGTAAAACCTGGAACTGGAGTATGGGAGAATGATTGCTCATGTGGGCCAGGCTGATTACCATGAGGGTCATGCACAAGAGCTCTGTATCATTTCCATTGAAGAAAAAGGGGCCATACACAAGTGTTTTGTTTCATTCGCATTAGGAAAAACGTAAATGAGTGGTGGGATAAAGGTATAACCTGAAACTAGAGAATGATGGCTCATGTGGGCAAAGCTGATTACCATGAGGTTCATAACCAGGTTTTCTGTATCATTCCTACTAGGAAGTGGTGGGCTGAAGGTAGAACATGGACCTGAGGAATGGGAGAATGATGGCTCATGTGGGTAAGTCTGGTTGCTATGAGGGTCGAACACAAGTGTTCTGTTGCATTTTCACTAGGGAAAACGTATAGGAGGGTTGGGATAGAGGTAGAACCCTAAACTGGGGTATATGAGACTGATGGCTCATGTGGGCAAGGCTGAGAACTATGAGGGTCGTGGCCAAGTGTTCTGGCTCATTCCCATTAAGTAAAAAGTATAGGAGCGGTGGGATAAAGGTAGAACTTTGAACTGGAGTATGGAAGAATGATGGCTCACGTGGGCAAGGCTGAAATGATGGCCGATTACGAGTGAGGTGGTGAGGTTTTTTGTTGTATCCCTGTATGATGCAAATGAGAGGTGGTTTAATGAAATGACTAGATAAAGAACTGAATGATCATCTAAAACTGTAAGTAGTGGAAAATTTTGGCTTACGTGGGTAGGAACAGTTAGGGAGTTGGTCCGTTACATCGTCGTGTTGGAAGAAGGGTTTGGGGAAAAATTGTGATGAATAAATGATGAATAAATATAGAACTAGATATGGGACTTTGACTGAAACTGGATGTAGGGGATAAGTGATGGATGGTGTAGGCAGTGCGGCTTAGAGAGATGTCCTTTTCCATTCCTTTATAATAAGAAGGATAAGGAATGAGAGATTGAATAAAGAAAAGTACGTCTATCTTTTGCTTTATTTTTCAATGTACATTTCGCCTAGGTTAAAACCTTACAGGGTGTGTAGAATAGAAGTGCATCAACAGGAATCTATTTCTACCAAGGTTTAATATTTAATATTGATCGCATAACACCAAATGCTAGTTGTTTCAAATAAGATGTATTTTACTACGCGCAGAAATAAAATAAAAATCCAGAGACGTATTTCCCGCAGACGTGTAAATTATATTTTCGTTACATGAGGTACAAATTAAAATCTACATGTCGTGGAAGTAAAATGATTCTATTAAGATATGAGAGCGGGTTCTAAAACTTGTCGGAAAATGAATTTATTGGTTTACGTTGCCTGGTAAACAATGATAGTTAGTCTTACAGCTACTAAGATCTATAGGCCTACCATCATTGCCTGGTGGACAAAGACGGTTTGTGTTACAGCTACTACGTTATAAAGAACTAAAATCATTGCCTGGTGGACATTGAGGTTTTTCGTTTAAGCTACTAAGTGTTATAGGCCTACCTTCAGTGTCTGTTGGACATCGATAGTTTGTGTTACAGCTACTAAGTTATACATGTCTACAATCATTGCATGGTGGACATCGATAGTTTGTGTTACAGCTACTAAGTTATACATGTCTACAATCATAGCCTGGTGGACATCGATAGTTTGTGTTACAGCTACTACGTTATATGGACATACAATTATTGCTTAATGGACATCGATCGTTTGTGTTACAGCTACTACGGTATATGGGCCTACAATCATTGCCTGGTGGACATCGTTAGTTTGTGTTACAACTACTAAGTTATACATGTCTACAATAATTGCCTGGTAGACAATCGATAGTTTGTGTTACAGTTACTAAGTTATAAGAGCCTACAATCATTGCCTGGTGGACATCGATAGTTTGTGTTACAGCTACTAAGTTATATGGACATACAATCATTGCCTGGTGGACATCGATAGTTTGTGTTACAGCTACTAAGTTATATGGACATACAATCATTGCCTGATGGACATCGATAGTTTGTGTTACAGCTAATACGTTATAAGGGCCTACAATCATTGACTGGTGGACATCGATAATTTGTGTTACAGCTACTAAGATCTATAAGCCTACCATCATTGCCTGGTGGACAAAGACTGTTTGTGTTACAGCTATTACGTTATAAAGCCCTAAAATTATTGCCTGGTGGACATTAGGTTTTTCGTTTAAGCTACCAAGTGTTATAGGCCTACCTTCAGTGTCTGTTGGACATCGATAGTTTGTGTTACAGCTACTAAGTTATATATGTCTACCATCATTGCCTGGTGGACATCGATAGTTTGTGTTACAGCTACTAAGTTATACATGTCTACATTCATTGCCTGGTGGACATCGATAGTTTGTGCTCCAGCTATTAAGTTATATATGTCTACAATCATTGCTTGGTGGACATCGATAGTTTGTGCTACAGCTATTATGTTATATGGACATACAATCATTGCCTGATGGATATCGATAGTTTGTGTTACAGCTACTACGTTATAAGGGCCTACAATCATCGCCTGGTGGACATCGATGGTTTGTGTTACAGCTACTAAGTTATATATATCTACAATCATTGCTTGGTGGACATCGATAGTTTGTGTTACAGCTACTACGTTATATGGGCCTACAATCATTGCCTGGTGGACATCGATGGTTTGTGTTACAGCTACTAAGTTATATATATATCTACAATCATTGCTTTGTGGACATCGATAGTTTGTGTTACAGCTACTACGGTATATGGGCCTACAATCATTGCCTGGTGGACATCGTTAGTTTGTGTTACAGCTACTACGTCATATATATATATATATATATATATATATATCTACAATCATTGCTTTGTGGACATCGATAGTTTGTGTTACAGCTACTACGTTATATGGGCCTACAATCATTGCCTGGTGGACATCGATAGTTTGTGTTACAGCTACTACGGTATATGGGCCTTCAATCATTGCCGTGATCCAAAGGTGGACATCGTTAGTTTGTGTTACAGCCACTACGTTATATATATATATATCTACAATCATTGCTTTGTGGACATCGATAGTTTGTGTTACAGCTACTACGTTATATGGGCCTACAATCATTGCCTGGTGGACATCGATAGTTTGTGTTACAGCTACTACGTTATATGGGCCTACAATCATTGCCTGGTGGACATCGATAGTTTGTGTTACAGCTACTACGTTATATGGGACTACAATCATTGTCTGGTGGACATCGATAGTTTGTGTTACAGCTACTACGTTATAAGGGCCTACAATCATTGCCTGGTGGACATCGATGGTTTGTGTTACAACTACTAAGTTATATAGGCCTACAATCATTGCGTGATGGACATCGATAGTTTGTGTTACAGCTACTAAGTTCTATAGGCCTACCATCATTGCCTGGTGGACATCGATAGTTTGTGTTACAGCTACTAAGTTATATAGGCCTACAATCATCGCCTGATATACATCGATAGTTGTGTTCTGCTACTAAATTATATAGGCCTACAATCATTGCCTGATGGACATCGATAGTTTGTGTTACAGCTACTAAGTTATGTAGGCCTACAATCATCGCCTGATATACATCGATAGTTTGTGTTCTGCTACTAAATTATATAGGCATACAATCATTTCCTGATGGACATCGATAGTTTGTGTTACAGCTACTAAGTTCTATAGGCCTGCCATCATTGCCTGGTGGACAAAGACGGTTTTACAGCTACTACGTTATAAAGCAATAAAATCGTTGCCTGGTGGACATTAGGTTTTTCGTTTAAGCTACCAAGTGTTATAGGCCTACCTTCAGTGTCTGTTGAACATCGATAGTTTGTGTTACAGCTACTAAGTTATACATGTCTACAATCATTGCATGGTGGACATCGATAATTTGTGCTACAGGTACTAAGTTATATTTGTCTACCGTCATAGCCTGGTTGTCATAAATAGTTTGTGTTACAGCTACTAAGCTATATGGGCATACAATCATCGCCTGATGGACATCGATTGTTTGTGTTACAGCTACTAAGTTCTATAGGCCTACAATCATTGCCTGATGGACATCGATAGTTTGTGTTCTGCTACTAAATTATATAGGCCTACAATCATTGCCTGGTGGACATCGATAGTTTGTGTTACAGCTACTAAGTTCTATAGGCCTACAATCATTGCCTGATGGACATCGATAGTTTGTGTTCTGCTACTAAATTATATAGGCCTACAATCATCGCCTGATGGACATCGATAGTTTGTGTTACAGCTACTAAGTTCTATAGGCCTACAATCATTGCCTGATGGACATCGATAGTTTGTGTTCTGCTACTAAATTATATGGGCCTACAATCATTGCCTGGTGGACATCGATAGTTTGTGTTACAGCTACTAAGTTATATGGGCATACAATCATTGTCTGGTGGACATCGATAGTTTGTGTTACAGCTACTAAGTTATATAGGCCCACATGAATTACATCTTGAGACGATCGGAGCCCTACTCCTGTGTTAAAAAAGTTAAATTATAATTATTTTTGTTTAAGTGATAAATATTTTCAAAGTTTTTCGTCATAGACTCTGAAATAGACAAGCCGTGTAGCCTATGGGCATTTAATTACCGCTATGTCTGTCGTGTAAGTAAGTCTGTCCGACACGAAATAAAAGGAATGATTTCGTGGACTGAGAGTTTAAATAATTTTAAACATTAAAAAAATATATATATCTCTTGTACTACGGATATGCCGTTCCGATTCTTGAGTCCAGAAATCGTCGGTTCTAATGTAATTGAGTAATTGCTGATACCCGATTCTCCATTGTTTTATAGTGCCGATTCCGATTCTTGTTTTTTTATTTGCTGTGTAATTTATTGAAAAAATAATTAATTATCAACTATCTCTTACTTATGTATTAGTTGCTTTGATTGAATTAAATGATTGAAATAAATATTGACTTTAAATAAAGAATATATTATTAATTTTATTATTATTGTTACGACGCAACAGCAAAGACGATTTGAATCCGTTGCGTTATTAGAGAATATCATGTATGCATATAGGCATGCAACCTAAAAGAATCGATAATCGGTAAAAAATATTTTAGAATCGAAATCGCAACCCTAATCGAAAATTTCGAGAATCAGCCGATAACAATTTAATACAAAATTGAAATATAAATATTGTTTTTACATACAAAATAAAATACAAATTTTGTATTATAGGCTATACAAAATTAAAATAATAAATTTTGTTTATATTAATAATTTTTTTTAAATTTTGTTTTTAAATAAAAAATTAAAAACAAAGTAATTAATAAATGGTTCAGAGAGTTATAGTACCTAGTGCAGGTTAGTTACAGTGTAAAGGAAATGGAGCTTGCTGACTAGAAATCGTAAGATTGCCATTCGAACCTCTAGAGACTTGTCAGAAGGTGAAACGAGCTACAAAGTAAACCAAAATATCGTTTCAAAGTTATAAATAATAAATTTGGAAACCTTTTTAAAAACCCGTATTCTTAAACTGTGTTTAAAGTTGAGCAAAATTGCAAGAAGCAAGTAGACCTACCCATGAAAAAAAATCAAGATTACAAAATGACCAATCAAAACCGATCAGCTGAGCATTGAGACTACGTGGAGGGAGTTTCATTGCTAAGAGTAAAACGATAAACTTCTAGACCTCGCTCCTGAATTCGTTACTAAATTCTCTGACGGAGAACGTCACTATGCCGGTCCGGGGCTCAATCCAACGTTTCTACCATCTAGGTTGTAAGATATCTGTCGGTCTTTTTATAATACCCGTTATAAGATCACCAATCCATCAACCGAAGTTCAAAATTTTAATTAGCTAAGAAGTATTAATGACGGTTCTAAAACTTTTTAACTGTGAAAATAATCGTGCATTTCATGACCAACATCATCCAGGGACATTCTGGAGGAAGATGGAAGAAGAGAAATTGGTCGAGTAATAGTTTGGGGCAAATCAGAATTTTAAAACTTTTGTCTTTAAGAATTTATAAAATTTTATTTAAACAGATTTCTTTAAGAATTTATTAAATTATGTTTAAATAGATTTCTAGTAATTATTTGCTGAAAATTAAATCATTACCATAAAGAAAGACTTACTTAATTTTTAAAATTAAATATTTCCTAAATAAAATACACTTGAATAATTACACAAACGTTTTAGTTTTTTATATAGGAGTCAGAGTTTTGTGAATATTTCCATTTCACGCAAGAAATGCATAAGCAAAGATATCAAACAGGGGTAAAAGTCATACAAATGCCATATAACAGAAAATATGTATGTAGCAAACAGAACCAGGTGCTTAAACATCAAAATATCAAAGTAGTTTCGACGTAAGAGGTAGTCATCTCCAGATAACATCAAGTTTTGGATTTGACAAAACATATTTAAACAAATATCTATTATAATTCAGAATATATTATAAATGACCAGATATATATATATATATAATTAAAATATATTACTGTAGACTGCCATTGCTAATGATAGTTAGATAATTTGAATTATAATTTTAGTATTGATTATTTTGCTTAGGTATTTAATTTTGAATATTCATAGTGTGCTTTGTAAAAATATTCCTCAAGACCCAAGAAATGTGAGACAATGTTTATAAAAATCCAATGAACATCTTTTGAATATAAAACCTTTGGGTCCATGATTATTTTATAGATGAATTTAATTGCGTTGAAGGTATAAATTTATATTAAGAATTAATATTGTGTGAAATAAATATTAAAAGAGTTTCTTAATATTTATGGACACAGATTACAAACAACCTTTTCAATAAGTTAGTTAACTAAAATATTATATTTTATTTATTTGCTATGTATATTTTAAACCCAGCTTGTGATCACAAAATTTACAGCTTGTGATTTATTTACAGTTGTATATATTTACAGATTGTGATTATACAAAAAAGTGAAGAACAAGTTAATAAGATTCACCGAACGTAATGGACTACAAAATTCAAGAATTTTTTAATGTTATGGTTACTAAAATTTACCTTATGTTTTAGGATAATTTGTGTATTAAGTCCTGTATACCAGACCAGTATTCAAATAGGCTTACTGTATTTAGGTAATTTATTTAACATTAAATTTGTTTAATTTATTTCAAAATGCTTTCATTTTTAAACAATTTTTTACTAAATGTAGGTTATATAGATAATAATGAGGTATAAAACCATTATAAAAAAATTCATATGGCAACCAAAATAAAATGAAAATTTTACTAAACTTTGATAAATATTATTTTTCAAACTATAAAAAGCAAATAATCTAGTTTTGTTATTAAATTTATCCATTAGAATTTCAATAATTTATTATTATAAATAAATCTATTTGTCAGGTTTATCAACTAGAAACCATTGTCTTATAACTTATGTTTCTACGATAAGATAATGTATGGTTTTATAACAATTGTACATATGTTCCATGATAAACCCTCGACAAGCATCCCTTTCCTGTAATCACACGTCAAGGCTTGATTAAATTTTGTCTTGTTTCTTCATCAATCTGAAAAATATGCTCAAATAAATTTGCGTCATCTATGACGCACCACAAATAAAACGCCCCTCTACCAAAATAAGCATCACACAATATTGAATGACTTGTGTCACCATGACATGAAGATATACTGTACTTACGGTATGTACAGTATTAAACAGGATGGCATTGCGTCCTGCGCTGCCAACACGAGTCCTGCTCAAAGTGCTTCGGTTCCGTATTATTGAGGACTGCTGTACTTGCAGCAATTTATCAGTTTCCCAGTCAGCAGGCGATAAACGCTGCGTTCCGACGTCAGCCATGCACTCAGTCGTGGGTTTCTATCAGTGGAATATTGCAAAAATATTAAAAGCTTACTTCGGGAAAAGCAAAACGACGTTGCAGATTGAGTGTTGATAGTGTCGGTGATCTGCAAAAACGTTTTCGTAATTAAAACTGTCCGCACAATGAGCTAAAGTAATATGTAGTGGTGGTACTGAAAAACAGGATGTGTAATCAACAAATCCTTCACCTTATTACAAGTTCAGGAAATCATAAAAATTAATAAATAAAACTAATTTACAAAATTACATTGGAGATTGGAGAGGATAATGGATTAAAAAAAAGATTTCAGTACTTCAAAAAAAAAAAAATTGTTTACCTACTGAGGTTAATATATATTATTATATAAGCGCATTATATAAGTGAATAGGTCAAATTTCGTTAATATCAAAAATATGCAGAAAATTGAACGTTTATAGTGGCGCACATATGTGAATATATATATATATATATATATATATATATATAAGTATGTGTGTGTTTTATTTTATGTTATTTTTATTTATTACACTATTAGATTGTTTCTTTGTATATTTAAAAAATTTTTTAAAATGCTATTTTGAAAAGCTACCTAGAACCTGATTTTTTTTATATTTTGCTTTTTTTTACGAAAACTCTCCATATTGTGTAAATTTCCCCGACAAAATATTTTAATCTACATTTCTTGTGGATATGAAAACATTTGTTGTATTATGAGAAGATTCAGTCGTGGGAAATTAAAATAGTTTTGATACAAATCTATCGAAAAAATATTCCAAATTATAAACGTTTAAAATTTTTCATTCCTGATATATTTTTGTTCACAGACAGCCTTTGTCCGTACTTCTCTTTACAACGCTGTTTAATATAAATAAATAATGAATTATTATCGACCATGACAAAGGAAAAATTGTAAAATTGTTTCCTGATTGCAAGTTCTGTAGAGCTCTACGTTAGTTGCTACAGTATTTAGTATTATTTGTGCTTATGTCTCACTAACATTTCTTGTCTCAAGGCTTTTGAAATTGCAATAAAGAAAGACAAATATTAAAAATAGTAATTAATATACCTTTACTTCAAAATAAGATACTAATTTACATTTACATACTTTAAAATATATTTCTTTGTGAACGCTTTTCAAGAATTACACTTATACTTTCGGGAGGTGTGTCACGTCGTCAACTCGGGCCGCAATGCTTCAGGTGACACATCCCTCCCACGCTGGCATCGCTTCTCCTACATTCATGATCCTTCTTCTACTTTTATTTCATATATCCTTCCACATGTGTCTCCTTCACGGGATCTAGAGGTGCCAATCTTCCCTATATTCTAGATCACAGAGTTATGTCCTCGCTTTAATCTCGTTTATTATGCATAGTTCATTTCTAGTTGAGGCATAATCTATAGCCTAAATCGATTCTAACATAATAAAGAGAACGACCGTTTCAGGAGATGTGTCACAACTTAGATAAAAAGAAAGTGCTACTATAAGCACGTGTTTATATATTAATGTATGTTGCATAGAGGTGTTAGTTTACTAGTTGAGCTACTGTTCAAGTAGGAGATGGATTCAGTTCATATTAAGTAGAGCCTAATATGTTTGCTACTTTATTAGAATTTTGAAAGCGTTACGGGAGACGTAAGCATAAATATTTATAAATACTTCTATAAGTAGAACTTCAGTCAGAAATAACTTTTATAACTTTTTCCTTGCCATAATCAATAACAATTCGTTATTTATTCATATGAAACAGCGTTACCGCTAAAAACATGGATCTTGATAACTTTGAAATCTTTCATGTCGACAAGATTCAACAAAGATTGCATGTGACAAAAGTATTTTGGAAATATTAAATTTTAACATCTATATTTTGCATATTTCTTTCGATAGATTTGTAATACACCTAAGCAGGACCAAGGCTTATACATCTTTCATAAAATTTAAATGCAGATATTATTTCAAGAGAATTGCTATGTGAAAATCAAATTGGAGGTAGCTTTTCAGAATAAAAGTTATAAAAAAATCAAGAGAGACAACAAAACAATCTACGTAGTGGCAGTAAATAAACGTAACAAAATAGCCATTCTAAGAAATTTCTCATATGAAATTATTTGTTCCGAAATTTCCTTTAAATATTGCTATTTTTTTCAAATAAACCAATAATATCACAACTCACATGAATCACATTTATATTAATAATTACTCCAAAATACGTCATCAAAATGTCAATAATCTGAGTATGTTCTTGATACCAGTGAAATTCTGAATGATTTACTGTCAAAAAGATTGTAATTGAAATCGTACAATTTAGCATTTCAATTATATTTCCAATTTATCTGAAGGTATAATAGTTCCTGATTCAGGTTCACCATTTGTAAACACAGATGAGATACTTGGTAAAAATTGTATAAAACTATTGGCCTATCTGTGCATTCTATATTTGCTTTTAACATTATTAGTATCTCCATTGAATTGATTTGAAAATTATAATTATTATTGTTATTGTTTGTCATGTCGATTTTTTGTAACCTTTGCTGTTGTTGCTTCTATTACTAATGTCTTCTATCTAACATTATTACGAATATTGGATAAAGGTTTACACATATGTCATCAACTCATATTTTTCGCTATATATATTTCTTACGAATACTTCCTAAAACAAAGAAGCTGTTTAAAATGTAGCATACCATAAATAGTGGTTAAAACTTACATGAATATCGCCACTTATAGCCTCACTCTTAAACAAACTCCTATAGCTTACATATAATTTTTCACAAATTGCAGCACTATGCTATACTGCATTACTATGTAGCCATATTACAACTATAAATTCAGTTAGAAGAGGTTTGGATATGAAAAACGTAATATTAACTTTCTTGCGTAAACTAACAGATTGCCGAGTTGAACGAGTAGCCTCTATTTTCTTTAGGTCTTTTAATAACACAACGAAGTGAGCCGTATTTGACTAGCACACTTTGGAAACTTTTTTTTAACTAACCCTGTGTTAAACGGATACTTTGTAACTATATTGTAATGTAGTATCACGCAGTGCTCTTTTAGTAGATAACGTACAGTTTGCACAATGGAGTGTGTGTTGGTATTTGGAGGTTATGTTTGTATTTAAAAAAAATTCAAACACTCTTTACGGTTTAAAATAACATTTAAACATAAATTTTTTCTTGTTTAAATTACAAATGCTGTATTTGCGAGCCAAGTAGAACTATTTATTTACACAGGCAATTTTTCAATAACTGATACGTTATCGTCACCATGCCTACAATATGTAAGTACATAATTAAAAATGACTAATAATAATAACAATAATTCACAAATAAACACAGCTGCAATAAAATTTCTTATAATTATAAAACAATATATGAACAATGGTCCAAACGTGGTAACGTCAAAATTGTAAAAAATATGAATAACATAACAATTACAAACTGCTACATATTTAATTGTAGCAAAATAAGAAAAAACCCTAACCTCTACTACAGTTACAATCACTTAAGTCAGGAATAAAATATGTTTACAGTGATAATATACCCAATTAAATTAAATACACATTGCAAAACAACCCGTCAAATTTCAAATAAACTAATCATGACTAAGTATTTTTAAGTTTTTTAATAAAAGTATAATTGTATCCCATTTGTTTGTGTAGTCCTGATGACGATAACGCACCCGTTATTGAAACTTTACCTTTGTAAATAAATAGTTGTACCAGACTCGCAAGTCAACCGCATTTATTATTTAAACAATAATCTCTACGAGTGTAAACAAGATTAATAACAATTTTCTTGTTTAAAATATATTTTTAGGAAATATTTTTATGATACAGCTGGGTTTTAGTGAAAATGCTTGCGTGAAAAGTGTCACATATTAAAATAATAATTAGTAATTATTATTATTAATAATTTCCATTATTGGTGTTTGTTGTTTAAATATATTTTTTTTTTACTAATAATAAAATAATAACATTATTTAGTTTTATCTTTAATATCCTGATTGCACATCATTTTTAACTCCAAAAACAAATAAGTTGAACATAATTATTAATGTAAATAGCAAATAATAATTCATATATTTGCACTTGCATTATAAACAAATTTTCGTTTAATTGTTACACCCATAAAAGTTTTCTTGAATTGTAAAAACTATTAAATTGGTAGTTGATACAATCTTTGTCAAGTTTTACCGATGCCTTTTAATGATTATTGTTTTTCTACAAAATAAAAATGTGTAGTTTTTAAACGTTGCGCTGCAACTGCAAAGCGATGACTTAACAAAGCTTTCACACACCGCCGAATCGTAGTGAGAGCACGAGTGTGGAACACGCCACGACAGTTGCTGCAAGAATAGGTCTACATGCAAATACTTGACCTTGATGCTTGATGGGCCTCGGTGTTGGGGTAGGTTCAGGAGAGAGGACGTTGAACCGCTATTGGGCAGTCACGGCATTTTAAAATCAGCTCTGAGCTCCGTTACAGTTCGTTAGATCCTTTCTTTGCGCGATCTCGTTGGATTTAGGCAGGTGGTACGTTGGCCGAGCTATAATTGGCTGAATACGCTGTATTCTTAAAGTAGTTGAGAGAGTATATTATAAAATGCGTTTTTTTCTCTGGCTTTAAAACGTTTTAATTTGTTGTAAACAGAATGAAAATAACATAGATTCTCATTTTACCGAACACTTTTAGATTTGATATTTTGGCTTAATGATTTGGCAATTGGTTTATTCAATCCTATCAAAAATTTGAGAATGACTGCTGATGACAAGATTTCTTGGTAAATTAGAGTTAAAGACTTGGTAATAAACCTGGGTGCACGCACGCGCATGTGTGTGTAACTTTCTATATTATTAAAAAGTTTTAAATCTGAATGCTTTGCGAATTAAATCCATGTACATTTACTGTGGTATGGCATTGAAAAAAAATAGGAATTTTGTACTCTAAATATACGCCGACATCTAAAGTTATTAATGTGTTTCTTGAATGTATGGATACTGCTTTATATTTACCTGAAAAAAATAGTAAATATATTACATTAAGTCAGGACATTTATTTTTGGAGAGTTTAACTCTACAACTACTCTTATCCGGTAATAAGCCGGATAATTAACTACGGTTTTTTTCTGAAAGTGTGATAAAATATATCTTCTAGAAAAACAAAGTAACTTTTGGGTCTTGGAATTTGATTTTTAGTTCGCTATTCATAATAAATGATATAATAAAATAAGCAATTACAACAGCAATAAAATAATAACAAAAGAATAACATGGAGCTTACAAGAAAGTTGTTTACAAGAAAGAATACAACTTTTTCTTTAAATGGTGATGTACATTTTGAGTGCAAAGCAATCACCTTCGGAGGAAATTAGGCCTACTTCAAGACTAACTACGAGTCAGTAAGAATAACGCCACAATTTAATATGTAGTTAAAGGTTTTATTTATTTATATTGAGAAGAAATTTTATTTTGTTCAAATGGTAACGAATATGCGATGAATACACCTAGTGACACTTGCGCCCATGGTGAAACATGCGACAGTTGCGCCCAAGTTACACCAAATATACCGGCGTTTGGGGGACCCACATCGTTTCGTGTATTACGTTCGATTATAGCCTCTATGATTCCATCATACTTTACCCAGACTGGGGAGTAGATAGAGAACCAGCTAAAGTGATAGAAAAAAAAGTTTCTCGAACATTTAAAAAAAATTAGTTTCTATCATTTAGTCGTGTTTGAAATTAGCTAAAAGAGTCATAACTTTTGTATTGTTTTACTTTTTTAACTCGTAGTAAGCCTATATTATGTTAATTTATTTTTTTTGCAATTTATTGTTATTATTTGTTTGTTTGTTTTGTGATAAACTTAGTACTACAGTATTAGCAAGAATTGTAATAATGTATCGGTCTTAAACTTGAACCTAGTCTAATTTTTGTACGTAGGTCAGAGTGCAAAGACACGTCTTATGTCGCCAGTTTCTGCGTACTTCTCGATCGTTTTATTAATTCTCTCGGCCAGTTTCTTATACGTGCATTTTCTCCTCTTCCCTCCAAGGTTTAATTGTATCTTCATGTATGCGCAGGCTACATTATACGCTTCGGTTTTGAAACCACTAATCAATTGTTTGATTCTAGGACTAGGTCTAAGAAGAGTGTTATTAAGTTTGTTGTTCCATCCTACAACAGCATTATGGTGGCGCAAGTCACTGGGTGGAACTGACGCGACACCACTAGTAACGCGTCTATTTCACACTTCTGGGGATAGCCCAATGATATTATGAAAATAGTTTCTCAGTTTGAAACATGGAAAATTATTCTTGTCTCCCTCTCGGTAGGGTTGATAACTCACTTGGAACTATGTATCTCATTCGAGATTTCCGGCCCATCAAAAACCGGAAAAAGTCACAATTATTAAACAAGAATAATTTATTAAAAAACAATTTACATATAAAGTCTACAAATGTAAATCCCGTCTTAATTTGGGCTAAACGTTAAAGTGATAGGCGTAACTGGAATTTTACAATGTCAGAAATGGAAATGACTTGTACATTGTAGTCGAAGAAACTTTTTTCTCAGTAAATTTTTCTTAAATATCCAGTAAAATAGGCACTGCTGTGCTGATGATAAATCATTTGTCTGTATAGATATGCCCGGTCTGTTCTGTGTTACAATAGCCAGATAATTCTCTCTTCGCCTGGGATGAATGAACCATGCTACGGCGGGAATGAGTAAAGAATGATTTTCATGCTGCAATGAAGAATGTTTTTCATCAGAAGATAATAAAATGAAACGGCGGTAAGTATCACGCGATATACTAGATGAAAAAACCTTTCTGGAAAAATCTAACGGTATCCTAAGGCTGGTTTAGCAGTATCTTAAGGGTTGAGGTCACGCAAGGAGTAGAAGGGGAAAACCTTTCCTCCTATTACTCTGGTTAACACATTACATGTAAAGATTTAGGGGAAAGTTGTACAAAACGGTAACAGCGGCTTAAACGGAGCCGTACTGTGATGTTTTTCAATGATACGTGCTGCACATTGCTGTTATACTTTGAACTATGTTTCCTGGTCGTCATGACACTTTTTGTACTGGGTGGAATAGCTGCCACTTTTAACGTTTTTACATTCAAATTGTAATGTAATGTTACATTCAATGTGTTTAAGTCATCAGGCAATCAGAAGAGATTTTAGGGAGAGTCATAGATTGTTCTACAGTATTTAGGCTTCTTTTAACATACTTTGTTCCAGCTTTCCAGAGCTTTCCTCTGACCCAATTTATGCCATATTTTAAGGTAGGTTGCACTGTCGGGTCAAATGCAGACATTAGTAGTAGTACAAACTGGGGACGTGACAGTTTTGTGAGCCATGTTTTAATCAATCCGTTATATCAAGTTACCCGCATTATTGTTACTACATATACTATTATACCTACTATTATTAGTTAATGTTCTATTATAGGCTGAATAGTATTTTAATTATTGGGTGTTGTCGAATTGGACCCAAGGTCTATTAGGGTCGTAAAAACTACGGTTGAATTGGGCCCATGGTCAGTTCGGAGTTAGCGTCGAATTGGGCCCATACCTCTACAATCATGATCTACAAAATGGAATGCTCCCATCCACCTTAGCTGATAACCATAACTGGCTTTTCGCTAGGAAAAAAATCTTTAAATACATTCAAACATCTAAAATAGATGTTTGGTTACGGTCAGATGGTGATCAAACATCTATTCTAGACGATTGAAATATCTCCTTTTTATATCAATATAAATAGTCGTGTAATAATATTTTATGTTATATGTGCACAAAATGATAAATCCCCCTGGCCAGGGGGCCATTGGAACGTTTCAGCATGTCACCGTTATAGGGTTAACAAGAATGAAAACGTAATGGAATGCTCGCTTGACCTGGCGAGCACTACGGTATTGAGTAGGATTATTTGTAGGTTTAAATAATAATTAAAAGATGAAAGTACAGTATTTTTATTGAATTTTTAATTTCTTTATGTTTTAATAAGGTTTTATTGTATTTATTTGCTTTCATTATGTTTTAGTTTTTAATTCTGTCGTACATTAAAATAAAAACGAATGCCTGATCACTAATGTTGCCCGACTGACCAGGGATCCAGTTCAACCCCGACCCTTTGAGGGTTGACGATATTCCGCCTAGAGATGTTTTGACCCTGGGCCCAGTTCGACTATGTCCTAATTATTTGATTTTCTTAGAAGGTTTTATTTTAGGTTCTGAAATGAATCGGTTGGTACGAAAATTCGTTAGGCCAAGTTGTTCAAAAAAGAGTATGGAGCAAGAAATTCAAGCAGTCGCTAGTAAAGAAATAGAATTTGGGAAGGCATTAAAAGCCCTCTTAGTTCAAGAGCGACAGTTGAGAGGTAAGTGAAACTGACTTGTGAAACTGTAAAGGGAATTTTTTGAGCCCTTGGATCCTTTTCATGAAAATGACATTGATAACTCTTGCACATTTTGTAATATACCAATTCTAAAGAAAAGGAAGGATTAGTCCAGTGTTCAGGTTGCAGAGATTTGGCCCATGAATCTTCTTCAAATGTTGAGGAAGAAGATGAACATTTTCTGTGACTTTTGAAGCTGTGCTACCTACTATAAACCGGAACACGCGTAGGTAGAAAACTATGACGTCAGTAAACCGCAAAACGTATCTCACCTAAGAATCAAATTCGATCTGAAATTGCTACTCTCTATCGAGGCTATAAAGAGGTCGTTACCTCCCTTGTAAGAAAATGTATGAGGAAATGTATGTGACGAAATTTGGCAAGACTAAAGAAAGAGCATTATTATCTTCTGGTACTGTGAATAGCCTGGTACTCCTGGTTTATCTTCGCGTAAGTATTCTCTTATTTGTAGGTCTGCTCTCAATAGCGATGTCTACCTTTATAAAGACATCTCCGTTTAGGTATCGAGGAGAAATAAAGATTCAGAAGTGATGTCCCTGTCTCGGCCGGATGTCCAGTAGCTTCTTCCACGGCTACGGAATTCAGCAAGAGGAAACAGAATGTTAGCGACAGTTTTCATCCGATCTCGTTAAAAACCTGACAAGAAAGAATCCTATTAGAATACTCAGACCAATTCTTCGTGTGATTTTGATTTTGTAAGAATCGATGGGTAACGATTTTGAATTACGACGGGTAACGGGTTAACATCTCCTGGAGTCGATAAACTGCTTAACACATCTAACCTATGAACTGCCACCGGTCGAGCCTAGTCATATTTGCAATATAGCAGAAGATATTTATTTAGACTATGCACGTCATATTTTCATAAGAAAGGATATCAGTGATAGTCCTTTGCCATCAGACACAATTGCCTGTGCTTGTTATTAATAGGGACGTATATCACGACCATCGTGACGGGCAAACCATCACTGTCTAATTTTTGGTTGTACTCGTAGTTTTAAAACTAATAGCCAGTGTGATTACATTGCCTACAAAGGACAGTAAAGGATTGTAAATATAGGTAGGAATAACGATGTAAAACCCCGTGGTAAAATATATATATGTGGTACATATCTTGGCATTGCTTTTGCAGGGTAGCGTAAATGTAGTAGACATATTCTTTGACGAAGTGATAAATAAGTGTCTACCTCTTACATCCTCTTATAAAAAAAAGTTAAGAAAAGGTAGATGAATTTGGTAGGTCGAAAAATGTCAATTCGACCCCTCGGTTAAAAATAGGACAAAATTACAGCATCACGTGGTAGACCTGCGCTCGACAGGGGTCAAGAAAGTTGTTTACCCGCTGACCAAGATCTCTGTCAAAGAATCATGATTAATGACTGAACAACTCATTTCATTATGTAGTGAAAAGGCTCGAAATAGTGGGTAAGAATTTAGATATAACAAATTTTCTGCATAATATCCGTTACATGTAAACCATACCCGTTATAAAGCTAATCTATCCCAGGTAATTTTCCCTTCCCACATGTGTCTCCCAGTTCCAGGGAGCCTCATATTTCTCCCTTAGTCACCTATGGTTCTTTGATCTCAGCAAGTAGACACGTATGGCCTCTGATAGAGAACAATTAAAGGATATAACTATCACGTACCAATGTTCGTAGACCAGGTGAGTTTTATACTGTTCCTTTAGTCTTCTTTAACAGCCACAACTTTCGAGGTGATATCAGCATAAACTGAGCTGTTTGCCTTAAAAAACACACAAATCAGAAGTTTGTAGAAGGCCGTGTCAGAAGATGGGTCTTATTATTACTTCAAGCGTATTGTTAGAAATACAAGCGAATATATTGGAGAAATACATCTCCCGAAACTAGCTCCCTCACATAACACGTGTATGCTATATACATAACACATATTTTGTTTCATAGTAATAAAAACAATATTTTATTTTAATAAAACAAATAATTAAAACTAACTTTGCATAACTTGTAGTTTTCCGATTCCTCTACAAAAACAATTTTCATATTAGAAATATTGTGTATGGTTATATTAATTAAGACCAAAAATTATCTACCTTCCACTTGTTTGTTGTAAAACTTATGTATACATTAATTAAATCTCATGTCAACGTTAAAGTTATGGTGTTAACGTATACAGTGTATAAGATGGAAATCCTGACACCCCAACACTGTTGTTCATCAGTGGTAATGGATCGGCTTATACAAGCTGTCAAGCAAAATGACGGCGTGTCTATTGTCCAGGAGTTTGATGTGCGATTGTGAGAAGAAACTAAACTCCTGCAGTGAAAAGTTCAAAAATTAGACTAAAATTAAACTAAACTACTTTAGAGCAGTGGTGGCTGGTGCCTAAAACCTAAGAGGTTGCAGACTATTAAAATGTTATTTTTTTAAAGCCAAAGAAATGGTAATCATAGCAACAAGAAAGACTGTTATAAGGAAAATAGATAGATACTGCTTAATGCTTTGTTATTTACTGTACTGTAGGAAATACAATGGCATTTTTTATTTTATTTTTACTTATTCTAAGACACCAAGTCTCAAGTCATGGGTTTATTTATTAACAAACCAATCTCAATTCATTCTTAACTATGAATGTCAACAAATTCTGTTAAGATCCAAATGGTTAAAGCAATAAAAAGTTAAAAAAATAAAAAAAATTGAAGTTATTTATTTGACTAGAAGGTTGGAGCGGAGAGCACATGCGTCTCTTCAGACGGATCGAGGTTGCAGACAGTGTGCAACCCAAGGAGCCATTCGGCGCTGCCTGACTGTTTCAGTCTCTCTGAACCATTCAATATTCAATGCTTTTTCTCTATTATGAGTGACGTTTCTAAGTCTGCTCTGAAACCAAGCCGAAGATCATACAGTCGCTGCGGTTCTGACATTTTTATCATTATTTATAATGATGGTTCATGTTATATAAATAATAATCGCTCATAACAATTTACATAATTCTTACATAATAAATATTTTTTTCTATTGGTTTCTGGTTTGAGGGTTGCGCAACTGTGTAACTTGTCCACGAGCTGCCAATTCTTTCGAAAAAATAATTGGATCTTTACTTAAACATAATAGGAAGGAAACTGACTGCTTTATGTTCTGCCACAAAAATACAGAAAGCAAGGAAGAGAAATGAAGGCTGTGTTTTACGTAATTTCTCTCTGCACGTATATATTTCGTATGTTGAACAATGTATTATGTATGTTAGTAGAATTCCACGTGTTGCAGAAAATTAAATTAATTATTATTGATATATATTTACGTGTTTTAATGTTGAAACATTAAAATGTTTTAATATTAGGAAAGCTGAAGAGGGCGCTCAAGTGTATAGGTATAATATTTATAACTGTAACAAAGGTGATTACATTAACCACTTCTTCTTATTCTTCACAATAGTACACTATAATTGACATACAAATCCGACCAACAAATAATAAGTTTTGGTAATCTAGTAAGAATATTTTAGCTTTATTAAAAATACGTGGTGTTAACACTTTTAATGATCTAGTATTTGCTTGCTATCAATCAGTCACCTAAGTATATATGGCTCTGAGATAGTCAGAACTTTCTCAGGCGGCGGCACAGAAAATTCGTTCAGCGAAAAATGCAAGAAATAGGCGTACATGAGGAAACAATAGCAAATGACGAGATTAAATCGTAAATTTGATAAGCGAAAAAAGAGTACAAACCAGACTACAGCTGTCACGCCGTGGCAGGAAAAATGCGTACAGCGAAAGATGCGTACAGAGAAATATGCGTACATGAGTAAACAATAGCGATTGACGAGGGTAAGTCGTAAACTTGGCAAGCGAAAAAAGCGTACAAACCAGACTCTAGGTTGTCAAACCAGGTCATCTACCCCTAAACTATTTGCTAATAACTTTCAAGGTCTATGATTTTCTCAGTTAAAATGGCTAGAAAAGGGTTTTTTTGTCAGTGGTCACTTTGCGTTTAACTGATAGACTCGATAAGGTGATAATTTCGATTTAATCGAATGAGACTTATGAAAAGAGACTGAAACTTCGACTCTTATGCACATGACACTGGACTTACAGAAGGAAAGAAGTTAAGAAAGTATATTAAGTCGGACGAAACAAAACAAAACAAACAAAAACCCAGTAAAAAATACCTAGAAAGTAAAAAATAATGTTGTTTAATCTCTTTCCTACATAGAAACAAAATGGATTAGACTAGACCCAAGAAATCAGATTGTAAGATAAATAAATTGGTCAAGTTGTAATATAGATTAAAATTTTTAAAAATTCCGTAAAATGAAAAATAATTAAAAATATAAAAGAAAAAACTACCAAGGCTACAAGGTGATTTTAAATACAACAAAATGATATCTCAACATATCTATATCATTTTCCCAGTCCAAAGCCTGGAAAAGTGTGATGGGAGTCATGTATATTAGATAAAGTTTTAAAGGATCTCCAGTCCCGAGAAACTAAGCGACATCTATGTTTAGCTCAGAGATAAACTCAATTATTGTAGCTCAATTATTTTAAAAGATCTGTGTTCGCCTAAAGGTTGTACGCATTTTACGCCTGCCACAATGTACTGACGTCATAGCTTACCCTCATCATCTGTCAAAACGTGATCCTGTAAGCATCTTTCGCAATATCCCTGGTGTACGCATAATTCGTTGTACGCTTATTTCGCATATTCGTCACCCTAGGCCATCTAGCCCTAAACCATGACAGGTCAAAAGAAGGTTTTCCACTTTGCCAGTGGTCACTTTACCTTTACTAACAGGTTGATAAATTCCATTTAATCTTAACTTCATCGTGAAGAAACTTGGACTTTTTTCGTGAATCTATGGTTGGAGAGCCCAGAGCTCTTGTGAACATGCCATCAAACAACAAATGCTGAAGAAGGTTTGTACAACAAGATCAACCCTAAGCCAAGAGTAGAAGAAGTGGTTTACTGTTTGATAAAAGATTTAGAAACTACGACTTATATGCGCATAAGACGGGAGCTACACTTAGAAGGAAAACAAATTATATTAAATTGGAAGAAAGATTTTAAAATCAGTAGAAAATATCTAGAAACTGGAGAAAATATGTCTTGTTTAGGATATATTTTCTAAATCCGAAAACTGGATTAGTTTAGACCGAAGAAATCAGAAGGTAAGATCAAATAAAATGGTAAAGTTGTAGTATAGATTAAGATTAAACATGTCTGTAAAATTAAAAATACAATATAAAAAACAAAAAAATTAGGCTAGAAGATGATTTTAAACACGTTAAAATAATAGCGCAACATATCTTTTTTTTGCTAGTCCAAAGAGTGGGAAAATCAATGATGGAAATCAGATTTAATAGATAAAGTTTTAAAGGATCCCCAGTCCCAAGAAACCAAGTTACATCCATGTTTAGCTCAGAGGTAAACTCATTTTTGTAGCTCAATGATTTTAAAAGATCCGTGTAAAAAGGTGCACGAATTTTTCGCCGGTCACAGTGTTCGGACGTCGTAGCTTATCTTCGTCATCTGTCAAATCTTGACCCTATACATATTATTAGCAAGATTCAGGGTGCACGCATTTTTCGCCGGTCACAATGTTCGGACGTCGTAGCTTATCTTCGTCATCTGTCAAAACTTGACCCTATACGTATTATTAGCAAGATTCAGGGTGCACGCATTTTTCGCCGGTCACAATGTTCGGACGTCGTAGCTTATCTTCGTCATCTGTCAAAACTTGACCCTATACGTATTATTAGCAAGATTCAGGGTGCACGCATTTTTCGCCGGTCACAATGTTCGGACGTCGTAGCTTATCTTCGTCATCTGTCAAATCTTGACCCTATACGTATTATTAGCAAGATTCCGGGTGCACGAATTTTTCGCCGGTCACAATGCTCGGACGTCGTAGCTTATCTTCGTCATCTGTCAAAACTTGACCCTATACGTATTATTAGCAAGATTCAGGGTGCACTCATTTTTCGCCGGTCACAATGTTCGGACGTCGTAGCTTATTTTCGTCATCTGTCAAAACTTGACCCTATACGTATTATTAGCAAGATTCAGGGTGCACGCATTTTTCGCCGGTCACAATGTTCGGACGTCGTAGCTTATTTTCGTCATCTGTCAAAACTTGACCTTATACATATTATTAGCAAGATTCAGGGTGCACGCATTTTTCGCCGGTCACAATGTTCGGACGTCGTAGCTTATCTTCGTCATCTGTCAAAACTTGACCCCATACATATTATTAGCAAGATTCAGGGTGCACGCATTTTTCGCCGGTCACAATGTTCGGACGTCGTAGCTTATCTTCGTCATGTGTCAAAACTTGACCCTATACGTATTATTAGCAAGATTCAGGGTGCACGCATTTTTCGCCGGTCACAATGTTCGGACGTCGTAGCTTATCTTCGTCATCTGTCAAAACTTGACCCTATACATATTATTAGCAAGATTCAGGGTGCACGCATTTTTCGCTGGTCAAAATGTTCGGACGTCGTAGCTTATCTTCGTCATCTGTCAAAACTTGACCCCATACATATTATTAGCAAGATTCAGGGTGCACGCATTTTTCGCCGGACACAATGTTCGGACGTCGTAGCTTATTTTCGTCATCTGTCAAAACTTGACCTTATACATATTATTAGCAAGACTCAGGGTGCACGCATTTTTCGCCGGTCACAATGTTCGGACGTCGTAGCTTATCTTCGTCATCTGTCAAAACTTGACCCCATTCATATTATTAGCAAGATTCAGGGTGCACGCATTTTTCGCCGGTCACAATGTTCGGACGTCGTAGCTTATCTTCGTCATCTGTCAAAACTTGACCCTATACGTATTATTAGCAAGATTCAGGGTGCACGCATTTTTCGCCGGTCACAATGTTCGGACGTCGTAGCTTATCTTCGTCATCTGTCAAAACTTGACCCTATACATATTATTAGCAAGATTCAGGGTGCACGCATTTTTCGTTGGTCAAAATGTTCAGACGTCGTAGCTTATCTTCGTCATCTGTCAAAACTTGACCCCATACATATTATTAGCAAGATTCAGGGTGCACGCATTTTTCGCCGGTCACAATGTTCGGACGTCGTAGCTTATCTTCGTCACCTGTCAAAACTTGACCCTATACGTATTATTAGCAAGATTCAGGGTGCACGCATTTTTCGCCGGTCACAATGTTCGGACGTCGTAGCTTATCTTCGTCATCTGTCAAATCTTGACCCTATACGTATTATTAGCAAGATTCCGGGTGCACGAATTTTTCGCCGGTCACAATGCTCGGACGTCGTAGCTTATCTTCGTCATCTGTCAAAACTTGACCCTATACGTATTATTAGCAAGATTCAGGGTGCACGCATTTTTCGCCGGTCACAATGTTCGGACGTCGTAGCTTATTTTCGTCATCTGTCAAAACTTGACCCTATACGTATTATTAGCAAGATTCAGGGTGCACGCATTTTTCGCCGGTCACAATGTTCGGACGTCGTAGCTTATCTTCGTCATCTGTCAAAACTTGACCCTATACGTATTATTAGCAAGATTCAGGGTGTACGCATATGTCGCTGTAGGCATCTTTCGTGTATTTCCTCAGACTGGGGTTAAGGGTTGGGTGATGCCACAACCTAAGCCTGATCAGATCATCTCAGAGCCATCTCTACTCACATAATATGCAAAGAGCTAAATTTTATAGGGATAGGAACTATCTTCACATCAAGCTATAAAGAAAAACGATTAATTATAACTTCTGTTATGATAATTTTATTTTTGTACAGAAATACAAGAACTATCCACCGTTAATAAATTATATTTTTAAAAGCATTTCTAGAAAGCGTGTCTCTTATTTGTATTTCTTCATCCACTGTTTAGTTACGTAAAGAATTTTACTGTGAAATTTATATTGAGCCACTTCATTTCAACAAAAACTAATATTTTTACAATAAGTATTGAAAACGAAAAATTGGTAACTGTAAAATATGACGTTGCCGATATTATAAAACACGTTTCTTCAAAAATGAATTAAAAAGAGGTAACTCTTAGAAATTGTAGTTATTATACTTTTTAATTTCATATACAAGTATTCAGTTACATATTTTATTCTATATTACAGTATTTTTTTAATTGTTTATTGTGAAAATTCAAGTAATAGAACGACTGTTTGTTTACTTTTCGTGTATTATTGAGTATTTAGAGATCAAATATAAGAAATATATTAGAAAACTCTGGCTCGATTGTTCAAAAGAATGCCGCACCCGTCAGATTTAGCCGGGAAACGGAAGGTAAGCCAGCGGCGGTTTATGACCCCCTATCAAGAAGCAGGGGCCGGGCCGTGCGCCAGCCGCAGACACCTTGTGGGGGTTGGAGGGAGTGTGGATGAAGGGGTTGCGAGTTAGGTTGGGTTAAAAACAATATATTTGATTTTTTATCCTTTCAGGATAATTTGTAAGTCTTTTAATCGATAGTTATGACATACTTGGGTCTTGTCAAAATTACTTTTTGGCATAGTTTTATAAATAGTAATTAAATTAGGCCTACACTTTTTCGACATGGAATAAAAAGGTTTCACTACTGTTTGAGCCACTGTAACATTGCGTAGTAGTTGTCGCCAAATAGTATCAAAAGCAAAATTAGAATGGATAGTTGGTTTCCCAAGAATCTCCTAAAATCTAGGTCTGGTCGTTGGAATGGAAAGACTCCTTCGTCTCCTTATCTCTTTCTCCCCTTTCTCCAAGAGTGAGGGAGAGGGAGAGAAAAAGGGAACTGACTGGCATTCAGTCCACAGATCGGGAAACTACCTGGCCACCTTCGTAAAACCAAGAGGTGACTGACTCTCAGCTCTATACCCGATTTTGCCAGTCTCCAGCTAATTAAAACTTGTCTCTCAGTCTTTTTACACATTAAACATTACATACACATGTCTCTAATAAAAACTCTGTCGTGCGTTCGAGAGCTCCACTGTGATATATTTCTCTATTCCAGTTCTGCATAAGGTGTTCTATGAGGTCGCCATCCAGTATTAACCAACCATGATACATCCTGACTTCGATGAGCAGATGAAATCCAGTCGTTGGAGTTAATAACAACTTCTTTCAGTAACTCTCAACAAAGATTTCTTCACACAGATTTCACTGATGTGGGTGTTGCTACTTACCTATTTAGTTCATACCATTTTTACCTCTTTCCCTATGGGTGGCCTACGTTTACCTTAACCTGTCACTGATGGGTTGGTGCTACCTACCTATTTAGTTAATACCATTTTTACTGCTATTCCGGTGGGTGTCCTACGATTGGCCTTACCTGTCACTGATGGGGTTTGTGCTATCGATCTATTTAGTTGATGCCATTTTTACCTCTTTCCCTATGGGTGGCCTACGTTTACCTTAACCTGTCACTGATGGGGTTGTTGCTACCTACTTATTTAGTTCATACCATTTTTACTTCTATCCCGGTGGGTGTCCTACAATTGGCCTTACCTGTCACTGATGTGGTTTGTGCTACCTATCTGTTTAGTTGATGCCATTTTTACCTCTTTCCCTATGGGTGGCCTACGGTTACCTTAACCTGTCATGGATGTTGTTGTTACCTTCCTATTTAGTTGATGCCATTTTTACCTCTTTCCCTATGGGTGGCCTACGTTTACCTTAACCTGTCACTGATGGGGTTGTTGCTACCTACCTATTTAGTTGATGCCATTTTTACCTCTATCCCGGTGGGTGTCTTACGTTTACCTTAACCTATTTAGTTGATAAAATGTTTACCTCTATCCCGGTGGGTGTTTTACGTTTGGCCTAACCTGTCACTGATGTTGTTGTTGCTACCTACCTATTTAGTTGATAGCTTTTTTACCTCTTTCCTGAAGTGTGTTTTACGTTTGGCCTAACCTGTCACTGATGTGGTTTTTGCTACCTACCAATTTAGTTGATAGCATTTTTACCTCTTTCCCGGTGGCTGTCCTACTTTTGGCCTAACCTGTAACTGATGTGTTTCTTTCTCTACCTGTGTAGTTAGACCTGGTCGTAAGTTGAATAACAAAGATATGTAGTACACTTACACTATATGTTTAATGTTATTGCTGATATAATGTACAGCATCATATTGACGTATATAACGGAGTATATAGAAGGTTTCAAATATAAATGCAAGTACTTATATAAAATAATTATTTTTTGTGTTAGTGGCCGTAGTTGATTTAAGTAAAAATAAACATTGATAAAGTTAAGGGAGTTGGTTTTGCGTTATTTTATCTGAAACACCATCTAAACATTTAATTACTTTTTTCTCTGGCCATTAAGGTTTCAGGTGAATATCTTTTACATAATGGCTTGTAATTTTATACTGCATTGAGATATCAATATACTAGGTCAAGAATCGCTTAGTCTGTTCATTCACCCTGTGATTTTACTTATTGAGTATGACGACGAGTAGAATATACACATATATATATATTATCCTCCATTATCCTATAAGCACTATGTAATTACAACCCTTCATTAGTCACTTTTTTCATTCTTATCAATTCAGAGGACCAACATATACAATGTATTAGTTTCCCGTAGGAACCTTTCTAGCATCGGTCCAATCCATACAGCAAGAAACCGGGTGGTAACATCTTTCGACCAGCTTTTGTTTCTACTTTGGACGACCTCTCCCTCACACTAAGAAGACAAGGGGCTCTGCACCATTTCGTTCTGAAGTACAGAGGTTATAAAGATGCCACATCTCTACCATTTTGCAGAATTTATAATTAATTCGATGGAATAGGTTGGACAATGGAATGCAGTATTATATTAAACAGAAAGCTGTACATTAGGGAGACGTTAAAAAAGGCATTGAATATAATCTTTTTTCTTAAAATTGTGCTAAAATAAACACACTTACAACTCGTGGAAGCACACACACACACACACACACACACACACACACACACACACACACACACACACACACACACACACACACACACACACACACACACACACACACACACACACACACACACACACACACACACACACACACACACACACACACACACACACACACACATTTTTATACAATTGTCAACGACGTTGTGTATGATACATCTTTTCGTTAAGTAAACATTAACATTTTTATAAACGGAAATAATGTTGTTAAAGAGAATAAATAACACGAAGAAACTTAAAGTAATTAAAAGGAACAATAAATTTGTTTAAGAGTCAGTAAAAAAGTCTTTTCAATGTAAACTCGTATATTCCGAGGATGGAACTGTTGCTGGGGTACTCTTAAACATTAATTATTTAAATCTTTAAAACGATTAATTTCATTAGGGCATTGAAAGGATGGTTTTTAAAGACGTTATCTTTGAAAGATTTGAGTAAATTTACCGTAATTAATGTATTAAATCTTCAACAAGTACGCAACTTTATTGTGAATGAATCTGCTTGGTACATAATGAAAATATTTTCTTTCAGATTTATATATTTCAAACTTTTCACTTCATTACTGGAGTTTTGACAACTGCTGTTTCAACTTCACAAATTTTTAGAAAACAAAATTATTATAACTTTCATGGTTTGTTGCAAGAAGAAAATTTTACGCTACTTTCTACTCCTGGTGAATGAAGTGTCCAAGAAATGTGCAACTTAACAGGAATTAAGTACGTTTGCATTAGAAACAATCTGCACTCTGTACCCACTGTCAGAAAGACTACACGTGTATAGTGATAGATCTTATGAACGAGGAAAAGGTAATGTCGGTAATGTGTGTTTTGCATCTACTCAAATGGTTCAGTTTTTTTAGACCTTCAGGAGAAAATCGAACTAACTTCGATGGGAAAATAGAAACAATTAACCTTGTTAACAATTTAAAAATCAGGATTGAGTGCTTTGATACGTCAGCTGTCCATATAAGCTATTGCCAATAAGCTTTTATCAAACTCAATAAAAAATAACATCCGAGCTATCCAAAACTATAAGAGATATTCGTAGTAGCGACATGGCCGTAGGCTTCCAATCGCTACCATCCCAGTGGAGTATTGTTGATAATGCCATTTTGGGCAAAACGACTACCTAAAAGCCACTCAAAGAAGAATCAACCATCAAACATACCACTTTATCATCGTATAATAAACAACAAACATATCTACATAACATCAACAATGCCGCAAGCAAATCACGGTCCGTACTGATGACTCGCCACTTCCGGGTCTTCCTCGAAGCTCTGTAGTTGCTACGTATCTAAAGGTAACGGCTCATGACGGTTTTACGGCACGTCTGTATAAAATATACCTCTAAACATCTGAGGTATGCTAGAAGTTGACTCTATAATTCCACCTAAAGGAGTACGTACGAAGATCTATACTGTTTCAGAAATACAATGAATGTTACTCAATACTGGATTGGATTTGATCCAGGCGCTGAGCATTATATTAATATTACTGCTGTTTTCATCTCTCTCTCTCTCTCTCTCTCCCTCTCAGTTCCTCTCTATCTTTCTGTCTTTCCTGTCTATCTATCCATCTCTTTCCTCCATCCTCTCTCTACCCCTATCTTTATCTCTCTCTCTCTCTCTCTCTCTCTCTATATATATATATATATATATATAATATATAATTATATAATATATTATATATGATATATATTATCACCAAATTATTTAAAAATACAAATATCAAAATTACATACAAAACTAATAACAAAATAATAAACATAATAAATAACAATAATAAAACAATTAATATGCATGAAATAGGTGGTGTTTATAAATTAGAATGCGAAAATTGTAATAAAGCTTATATAGGTCAAACCAAGAAAAATTAAAAGAAAGATATAAAGAACATTTAAATGCCTATATAAATCCAGAAATATATAAATCAAATTTCGCAAATCATTGTATTAATAATAAGCACCAATTTCCAAAGATATAAAATATGAAACTTATAAAAGAAATTAATAAGAGATTAAGAATGAATATATATGAATCATTCGAAATATATAAACACAATAATAATAACAAATTAATAAAAGAACAAATACAAATACATTCTAAATTTGATACTATATTTAATGTCTACAATGTTACAGCAACAAAATAAATTTGGCAATTCGTATAAATTTGTAACAATTCTATTTCTAATTAAACATATGTTTTAGGCCTATAGCTTACATTATTGTCATTTTTATTTCTCATGATGTTGGTACTGTTTACCAACGAATAGCTTTGGATATAAACTATTAAATATTCTTGTATTTGAATAACCTATGTTGTTTTAAATTATTAAACAAGAAAACATATTTTGTATATATATATATATATATATATATATATATAGAATATCAAATGTGTTTTTCTGTTAGAATATTTTTAAGATTAAATAATATACACTAATACAAGAATATTTAATTTATTGAATAATACACTCAAAGCTTTTCGTTGGTTGACATTACCAACATCCTCAGGAATTACAATACTAAGAATGATAAAAGAACTGTCCAACAAACATGAATCTGTTTGAATATATATATATATATATATATATATATATATATATATATGAAGTTATTATTATTACTTGTAAATAGTTTTTTCCACCACTAAGTGCAATAATTTTACCTTATGTGATGAGGCACCTTTCGGTCACTTGACCATTGTCGAATCATTGAAAAATTTTCTCTATTTTTCTGGTGTGGATGTTCGGTCCGTGATGTTGGTATTTGTTGACGTCATACATGTTTCTTCTTGAGCCGCGTGTATAATGTTTTTGATTAGTACGTCGTCTGCATATGTTGTCTGTAGGTTCATTAAATTGTTGTGTATGTTTTTATAAATGTGGTATTTTTCTAGTAAGTTTAGTTCTATTGGATTATTATTTATTTCAAGTATGGTTAGGTTATTTTCGTAATTTGTTATTTCATGTTTACGTGACATTAGGCGTGCTGCAACGTTTGATGCTTTTATATTTTTATTTTTGAATGCTCTGTAATGTTCTTCAAATCTTATTTTAAATGATCTGGTTGTTTTTCCTATGTAAAATGCGTTGCAGTCGTTACATGTAATTTTGTAAATTCCTGATAGGTTACGTTTTTTCTGTATTTGTTTTGTGGTTTGTGTTATTAAGATATTTTATTATTTTGTTGTTTGGTTTGTATGTTTTAGTGTAGTATTCTTTGTTGTATATATTTGTTATTATTTCTATTTTGTTACTGGTGTATTTATATTACACTCTCTGCCTTTCCTCTCCTCTTTCTCTCTCTTTCTGTTTCTCCCTCTCTCTCAGTTTCTCTCTATCTTTTTGTCTTTGCCTGCCTATCAGTCTGTCTCTTTCTCCCCCTATCTATATATGTATCTGTCCCTATGCTTTTTTCTGTCTGTCAGTCCTCTTAACGTTTTATCTCTCTCTTTTTCTCTACTACCTTCAAGTGTCTATAATTCATCATCATTTCGTATTTCCAGAGCGCATTCAATGTGTTTTATCCTTATCTCTTGTCTATCCGAACTAGATCCCATGTCCTACCTGCCAAGAAAGCCTAAATGTTTTTATCGTAGTGTATGACAATCAAGCTGTAGCAAGACATACGCGCAGATAATTGTAGATGGGATATATAGGGCGTAACATCGCTATATACCGTATGAAGGGATTGTACTACCGAAAACAACAGAAGAAATGCAGAATTGTTTCGTAGTTAATAGAAAAGTTTCACAAACTAAGAGCACTCTACTGTCTGCTAAATAGGTTAATCCTTTCATCTCCCTCCTTTAGAATCAACTTGTTGATCTACATGGTGTACTTTATTGCCTTCTCTCTTGGCAACGTGCGCATCATTCAATATCTATTGTAGCTGGTGTCAGCCAGTAGTTCAGGCAATTAGAGAATTTCTTTAGTCACTAAATTCAGTTCTGGTCTTCTCCATTCATTTGTAAATGTTTCCTTTTCATCTGAAATAAAATGCTCTTACTCAGTCATAAATATCCTAAATCAAATCAATTCAAATTTTTTGTAGTTTAATAATAGGTAGTAAACCTACTAATATTGAAAGCATAGTTAATAATGAAAAGTGGAATAGCACTGAAAGCCTAGTTAGTAATCATAAGTTAAATGATATTTTCTAGGAAACCTCCTACACTGAAAGTCTAGTTAGTAATGATAAGTTGAATGATATTTACTAGTAAATATCCTACACTGAAAGCCTAGTTAGTAATGATAAATGGAGTAGTTTAACCATTGATAGTTCCTAGTAAACCTACTACTACTGAAAGCCTATTTAATAATAATTGATGCAATAGCTTAACCATTGATATTTCCTAGTACACCTATTACTACTAAAAACCTAGTTACTAATGATAGGTGGAATAGTTTAACCATTGATATTTCCTAGTAAACCTATTACTACTGAAAGCCTAGTTAGTAATAATAGGTGCAATAGCTTAACCATTGATATTTCCTAGTAAACCAACTACTACTGAAACCCTAGTTACTAATGATAAATGCGATAGTTTAACCATTGATATTTCCTAGTAAACCTACTACTACTACTGAAAGCCTAGTTAATGATAGGTGCAAAAGTGTAACCATTGATATTTCCTAGTAAACCTACTACTACTGAAAGCCCACTTAGTAGTGATAGGTGAAATAGTTTAACCATTGACATTTCCTAGTAAACCTACTACTACTGAAAGCCTAGCTACTAATGATAGGTGCAATAGGTTAACCATTGATATTTCCTAGTAAATCTACTACTACTGAAAGTCTAGTTTGTAATGATAGGTGGAATAGTTTAACCATTGATATTCCCTAGTAAACCTACTACTACTGAAAGCCTAGCTACTAATGATAGGTGCAATAGGTTAACCATTGATAATTCCTAGTAAATCTACTACTACTGAAAGTCTAGTTTGTAATGATAGGTGGAATAGTTTAACCATTGACATTTCCTAGTAAACCTACTACTACTGAAAGCCTAGCTACTAATGATAGGTGCAATAGGTTAACCATTGATATTTCCTAGTAAACCTACTACTACTGAAAGTCTAGTTTGTAATGATAGGTGCAATAGTTTAACCATTGATATTTCCTAGTAAACCTACTACTACTGAAAGTCTAGTTTGTAATGATAGGTGCAATAGTTTAACAATTGATATTTCCTAGTAAACCTACTACTACTGAAAGTCTAGTTTGTAATGATAGGTGGAATAGTTTAATCATTGATATTTCCTAGTAAACCTACTATTACTGAAAGCCAGCTACTAATGATAGGAGCAATAGTTTAACCATTGATATTACCTAATAAACCTACTACTACTGAAAGTCTAGTTTGTAATGATAGGTGGAATAGTTTAACCATTGATATTTCCTAGTAAACCTACTACTACTACTGAAAGCCTAGTTAGTAATGATAGGTGCAAAAGTGTAACCATTGATATTTCCTAGTAAACCTACTACTACTGAAAGCCTAGTTAGTAATGATAAGTGGAATAGTTTAACCATTGATATTTCCTAGTAAACCTACTACTACTGAAAATTTAGTTTGTAATGATAGGTGCAATAGTTTAACCATTGATATTTCCTAGTAAACCTATTACTACTGAAAGCCTAGCTACTAATGATAGGTGCAATAGTTTAACCATTGATATTTCCTAGTAAATCTACTACTACTGAAAGTCTAGTTTGTAATGATAGGTGGAATAGTTTATCCATTGATATTTCCTAATAAACCTACTACTACTGAAAGTCTAGTTTGTAATAATAGGTGGAATAGTTTAATCATTGATATTTCCTAGTAAACCTATTACTACTGAAAGTATAGTTAGTAATGATAGGTGCAAAAGTGTAACCATTGATATTTCCTAGTAAACCTACTACTACTGAAAGTCTAGTTTGTAATGATAGGTGCAATAGTTTAACCATTGATATTTCCTAGTAACCTTACTACTACTGGAAGCCTAGCTACTAATGATAGATGCAATAGTTTAACCATTGATATTTCCTAGTAAATCCACTACTACTGAAAGTCTAGTTTGTAATGATAGGTGGAATAGTTTAACCATTGATATTTTCTAATAAACCTACTACTACTGAAAGTCTAGTTTGTAATGATAGGTGCAATAGTTTAACCATTGATATTTCCTAGTAAACCTACTACTATTGAAAGTCTAGTTTGTAATGATAGGGGGAATAGTTTAACCATTGATATTCCCTAGTAAACCTACTACTACTGAAAGCCTAGCTACTAATGATAGGTGCAATAGTTTAACCATTGATATTTCCTAGTAAACCTACTACTACTGAAAATTTAGTTTGTAATGATAGGTGCAATAGTTTAACCATTGATATTTCCTAGTAAACCTATTACTACTGAAAGCCTAGCTACTAATGATAGGTGCAATAGTTTAACCATTGATATTTCCTAGTAAATCTACTACTACTGAAAGTCTAGTTTGTAATGATAGGTGGAATAGTTTAACCATTGATATTTTCTAATAAACCTACTACTACTGAAAGTCTAGTTTGTAATGATAGGTGCAATAGTTTAACCATTGATATTTCCTAGTAAACCTACTACTATTGAAAGTCTAGTTTGTAATGATAGGTGGAATAGTTTAACCATTGATATTCCCTAGTAAACCTACTACTACTGAAAGCCTCGCTACTAATGATAGGTGCAATAGTTTAACCATTGATATTTCCTTGTAAACCTACTACTACTGAAAGCCTAGCTACTAATGATAGGTGCAATAGTTTAACCATTGATATTTCCTAGTAAACCTACTACTACTGAAAGTCTAGTTTGTAATGATAGGTGGAATAGTTTAACCATTGATATTTCCTAGTAAATCTACTACTACTGAAAGTCTAGTTTGTAATGATAGGTGCAATAGTTTAACCATTGATATTTCCTAATAAACCTACTACTACTGAAAGCCTAGTTAGTAATGATAGGGGGAAATAGTTTAACCATTGATATTTCCTAGTAAACCTACTACTACCTATAGTCTAGTTAGTAATGATATGTGGAATAGTTTGGACATAGACAATTTTTTAATTAAGAGAGATAGTGTATATAACAATAATAGGTAAAATATTTTTAACACTTATTACTTTTAATGTACTTACTGATACTGATAGCCTAACTAATAATAAAGTTGAATAGTTTTCACATTGATAATATTTAGATAATTTATCAACACTGTTAGGAAAAATACTAAATACTGGTTGAAAATGATAAGTGATATAGTTTTAACATTGTTAATAGTTAGTTCATTTATTAATACTGATAATGTAGATAATAATGACTTGTTAATAATGATGAGGGGAATATTTAACCATTGGTAAGTGGTAGTCTTGGTGTTAATACTTATATTGTAGATTCGGAGTGTATTGCGGTAGTCTTATATACTAACTGATACTAATGTGAAAAATAGTTCTTCATGAAATGGTTTTTGCTGTTGACTGTGTTGATTTAATAGTCCAAGTACTTAAAGATCTGATAACGTGGAATTTCAAGTAGGAACTTTCAAGGCGAAAAAGTATTCTATTAGTTTTACTAAAAATATTTATTTAATAGCGAATTAAAATTAGCGAATTTTATTAGATTAATTAGTCTAGCAAAAACTTTTTTTTAATTATTGATATATTCATCTTCATTTCTGTTAGGAATATTTCTATATGTTTGTGTACATTTTTTTGCCATTCCTAACTTATTAATATTCTTTTCTGTTGACGCATTTCAGATTAACTCCATTTTCAAAACTCCAATAGTACTAGTTTTTTTTAATATTTGGATTAGTTGGTTTCGTTTTCGAGGAAATGTACTTTGCATGTTTAATCACAGGAAGCAGGACAACTGATCGACGCGTACGTCCTTGTTGATTTAATGACACATTTTTCGCTGCGAAAGAGATCCATTTTTTTGGTGCTGTATTTCGAGAGTCTAAAGTTTATAATGACAATTTTTTTGCATAAGTCCTTTCTCATCAGTCTTCAATGACATTTACTAAAGAAGGAAAAGTTACTTTTCAAGCAAGTACCAGAACTGGCTACATTTGAAACATTTAGATTGTCAAAGGTCACATCACGATATTTATACTTTGGCGTGAGAAATATATCCAACAGTATTCAAACTACGGTAGCTTAGATATAAAAACTTTACAAGAATGATTACTACTGTCTGGGCAAAAGTCTTGTTTATGAACGATTTACACAATTATGCTAAAGTAGAAATGTGGAAATACCTTGCTGCGGTGGATCTTCTCTTTATTGGATTAGTAGAGAGTTATCTACACATAGTAAATGAAGTCATGAATGTAAATAAGTAATGACTTGGAAATTGGGAAGTGAATATATCTTCTAAAGGTAGATCTCTCTATTGAGTTAGTAGAGAGTTATCTACACATGATGATGGTCATGGGTGTGAAGCATGGCTCACGTGAGAGCTTTCCATACTTGGGTTCTATTCTTCCTACCAACAGTCAGAGAATATAAAAACATTTGATTTTTTTCTTTAATCGATATTTATTAGAATTGTTCGATATGTTATGCAGAGTCATTTACGCACATCCTTCGGTGAAAATAAAAAATTACGCATGGTATCACCTCGAAAGCGAGGTCTCGAGAAAAATGCAGCTTGGAAAATGTAGTCTTTATTTCTATGGTGCTACGGAACCGGGGTTGTGTTAATAATCTGTAAATTATATCAGCAAATTTGGTGTTTTAATGAGAGTTTGATTTGAAAATTAAACCAATCTCAGAACTTTAACTCTAGCGATGATTGAGGAATCTGATGAAAAACGAACTCTGAATAAAACAATAACATTTTTGTTTTAACCGGCGCCCAATTAGTTTGTTAAACAATATAGAACAGCAGGTTAGATAACTTTATTTCAGATAATGAATTTCGAACAGTTTAAAAATAAGCGAGGGGATTTCAATTATTCGTATATCGATCTCAACAAAGTTAACAGATCGGGACTGAGTGCTTTAATCGTGCTTTCAATTAAAAAATTAATGCAAATAAAGATATAGTCAACAAATTAAATACAGTAGAATACAATTTAATGTTTATCAGGATTACATTATTTTATAAAATGCATACATTCAGAAGCAATAACGATTTCACAAAAAGGCCACTATTTCTTCAGTTTCTTAAATTCTATCAAATTCTGAGAACAGTCTCGGAAAAACATCTTTATTGAAATATCTTGAACTTGTTATATTGCAAAAATCATAGCAATTGTAAATGAAATTTAGACCAAGAAAATTAGAACTATTCTGCCCTACATTCGAAAACATTTTACGAACAACTCGGTACCAGGACGTGATTTCTGCAGTGTTCAGAAAAATACATCTACATTAGAGATGCATCTAATTTTGAAATGCATAGGTGCATAAAATTTGCTGACAGGGAATGTATACATGTATACAGTACACACACACACACACACACACACACACACACACACACACACACACACACACACACACATATATATATATATATATATATATATATATATAACAAATATGTACACCAACATACCCATGCTTGAAATGCTCAACATCCTAGAAACCCAATTAATACAGAACAACATACCTAAAACCCACGTTACCGAAATCATAAACACCTTCAAAGCATCACCAAACAAAACTATTTCACCCACAACTCAAACTTCTATTCACAACCAGATGGCCTACCCATTGGAAATCCTATCAGTAGTGTCCTAAAAAATTTCTATAACACATAAAAAATACCAAGATACTCACAAACAATACCCACGCACACAAAATGATTTACTGGCACAGATACGTCGATGATATATTAACACTAAACAGAGACAACCCCCGTCAATGCGAAAAACTCCTCACCTACACTAATCAAATACACCAAAAACTCCACATCACTTCAGAAATTGAAAACAACCGATCCCTAAACTCCCTCGACCTAACCATAACAAAAAGCCACATACAAAAACACAGCTTCAACATTTACAGGAAACCCATAACGACAGACCCACTTATAAACAACACCTCAAACCACCATATCCAACACAAACACGCTGCCTTCAGATCCATACTCCATGGGACTTAGAGAATTTCCAGTGACCACAGAAAACATAAACAAAGAACTAGACACAATTAAATATTTAGCATACACAAATGGAACAACACCACAATAATAGATAAACTATGGTACAAAATACAAAAAAATATTAAAATTAACACTACAGGCAGGGAAAACAAATACATCACATTACCATACATAAACAAAACAGCAAACAAAATAGCCCGCAAATTTCAAAAAATAGGATACAAAATTGCATACAAAACTAATAACAACTTACAATACTAAATACAACACGACACCAACAACAAAGATAAACTACAAGCACCAGGCGTATACAAACTGAACTGCAACGAATGTGACAAATTCTACATTGGACAAACAGATCGCAGCTATAAACAAAATGTCTAGGAATACAAACAGAACACCAACTCAACATTTTACAATCACACGAAAGAATCAGGACACAAATACACAGACATTTACAACAACCTAGAAATCTTACACATCAACAAAAAAGGACCACATCTCAACACACTAGAACAATATGAAATTTACAGACACACGAAGTACAAACAAATTAAACGAACAAACACAATACAAATCTCACATACTCTTTGATACTATCGAAAACCTACCTTCAAAACCGTCACCGCTTGACCCAACATCTCCAAGCAGAAGACACTGATGAAGATCGCCTATTATCGAACGAAAACGTTCTGTCTCAGTAAGTTTTAACAAATTTACTAAATTTAAAATTCGGATAGTCATAAACTATGGTTTAAAGATTATTATTTGTATGTGTGTACATAAAGATTATTAATAATAAAAATTATTATGTATACATATGTGTGTGTGTGTGTGTGTGTGTGTGTGTGTGTGTGTGTGTGTGTGTGTGTGTGTGTGTGTGTGTTGTGTATGTGTGTGTGTGTGTGTGTGTGTGTGTGTGTGTGTGTGTGTGTGTGTGTGTGTGTGTGTGTGTGTGTGTGTGTGTGTGTGTGTGTGTGTGTGTGTGTGTGTGTGTGTGTGTGTGTGTGTGTGTGTGTGTGTGTGTGTGTGTGTGTGTGTGTGTGTGTGTGTGTGTGTGTGTGTGTGTGTGTGTGTGTGTGTGTGTGTGTGTGTGTGTGTGTGTGTGTGTGTGTGTGTGTGTGTGTGTGTGTGTGTGTGTGTCTGCACAAACAATACATTAATAATAATATTTATAAATCAATACATAAAATGTTTTTCGGCAATATTCAGTTTAGTTTCAGCTGTTGTTGTTTAGTTTTACTCCTTATGATTTCAATATATTAATACATGAAAAGATTCGACTATTACTGTTTTACAATTATTGTTATTGATTAAATGTATGTAATTTATTAAATGAATATTTAACATGAACTACGAGTCCTAAAAACCACACACACACACACACACACACACACACACACACACACACACACACACACACACAAGTACATGTGTTGTTTGTGTTCAATAAATGAGTGGGAACAAAATTATGTACTTTATAATATGTATATATATATATATATATATATATACACACACACTGATTGATAAATAAAAGCTATTAGCGGTCATAGGTTTTTGACTATTATTTATTATTATTTCATTACAGTAAATTATTTCAAATAATTGGTAAGCTAGTTAGGTTTTTGTTGAATGAACATGAACATTATAACATAAGTGTGAATGATCAGTAGATAAGATTATAGTGTTCCTACAAGTACAATATATATAATTATATGTAATATAGAATATTATATAAAGCGTAGGGTGATTCACGAAGATATGCAGAAACTGTAGGAGTTCATTCTACATTTGAAAATAATTAAAACAATTTATATAATCATGGTTCCGGAAATGCTTTTTTATCGAGTTACTGCTAGCGAAAGATTTCGTCAACATCTATGCTAAACATGGAAAACGAGGTCTTCCTACAATTTTGGCAAGGTAAAAGAATGGGCGAATTCAATTTTCTTAGGGGTTTTTACTTGTATAGCGTAGGTCCCAGAATTGCAGGATGAGTAGATTTTAGAAAACACTGTCAAATGTAAAAGATGGAGTGAAAAAACACATTTTTTCATCTTTGGGCAACAATAACATCGTTATTTCACCAAGAAACAGATCATACCTTTTAATAAAACTGTGTAAATAAAGAACACAGAAAGTGAATAGATATGTCAATAAATGAATTTTCATTCATAACAGCACGGCAAACGTTTAACATTTGATTGACAATAACATCGTTAATTACCCGTCAAACAAGTTAAATTTCTACTTAGAAATTGCAAATTTCAATTTTTAAAAGAAAAATTCTTTTATAGAGTGGATTGATTTTAGCATTTAGTGCATTCAGTGCTGTTGACGTACTGTACGGCTTGATTTAATTTGATTTAAAACACACAGAATGATGTGTTGTGGGAAATTTTCATTTCATAAGTTGGTTTCAGTCATTTTCAATAATAACAAGCTATCCCTACCACAAACAAAAAATACAGCATTTATATCCATGAGACAATTCGCATCGTTTGGAGCTCTGAATTTGGTTGAACACTCATCGTCGACTCTCTAAGTATATTTTATTTATAGACGAGTCACAGTTCACTCGCCATGGTGTCAACAATTTACGAAAACAACATTCATGGGCATAATTGAAGTCATGCAACAATTGAACGTAACTTTCAACAGCGTTAGCAAAAAAGAATTATATGGTATTATTCATGATGAGCTGATTGAACCGTTTATTTTGCAAGAACGCTTAACGAGTCAGACATATTACAATTTTTTCAAGAAGAATTACCGACATTGTTTGAAGACAATGCAACGCGACTCCAGCTGTACTTCCAAGATAATGTCGTATCGCCACATTTTTCAAAAATTGTACCCATCTACTTGAGTCAACAGTTTCCAAATAAATGGATCGGTCGTGGAGGTACAACACTGGCCACCCAGGTCACCGTGTCATACGCCGTTGGATTTTTGCATATGGGATTGATGAAAGAGAAAGTTTACGAGGTCAAAGTTAATTCCACAAAGGCGCAACTTAGACATATTAATGAAGCTTTTATGCAATTGAAGGAAAGCCCTGTTGAACTACGGAAAGCAACACGAGCCATTTTTAAACGAGCTGAAAAATGCATTGAAGTCGACGGAGAAACTTTTGAAAATTTACTGTAATTTGTTTGAATAGTTTAGATTAATTTGTTTAGAATTAGGGCCTATTTGTTTAGATTAATGTTTCCGGTTAATTTTATTTTGTGCCGTTATGAATAAAAATTCGTTTAATCAAAACCACTATTCACTTTCTGTGTTCTTTATTTACACTGTTTTGTTCAGAAAAAAATCTACAAGATTTATTAAAATGTTCGTGAAATATTCTGTTGTTTCTTGGAAAAATAACAAAGTTATTGTTACCCAAAGATAAAAAAATGAGTTTTAAACTCTTCATTTTTTGCATTTGACACAAGTTTTTTTCAGAAAATATTTAACTTACAGTACTGGGACCTTTTTATTCAATTTATCAGGTCGAAAACAATAAGAAATAATTAGATTCGCCCCTTAATATACATTACCAGAATTTCAGGAAGACTTAGTTTTACATATTGAGCTAAAATCCTGGCAAAACTTTTCGCTAGCCGTAACTCGTTAATGAAGCATTTCCGGGCTCATGTTTGTGTAAGCTTGTTTCATTATTTTTACATGTGGAATGAGATCCCAAGGGTTTTGCATATCCTCGTGGATCATACAGGTATAAAGATAAATTATTCTATTTTAATTATATATAAAATAATAGATTTTGAAGTGATTGTAAATAGTCGGGAATAAGGGACATTATTCGTCCTTCATCTAAACTAATATATACAAATTTAATGGCGTGTGTGTGCGTGTGTTAATCAATCACGTAAAAATTACTTTACCCATTGAGCTGAAATTTTACATAGACATTTTTAGGGTCCCTGGTCTATTATTATTTAGGCCTATTTTTATTTAGAATTCCGTCAAGGTATCGCTCCACGGGCCTTGAAAACCCCCTTAACACTTACTTTTCAATACTCAATTTAATACTTAACTTGACTTAATCAGCTGATAATCACCTGTAACAATCACATTTAAACAAATTTAAACAGCTGATAGTAATTTATTGTTATTCATCTTTCTAGGTTAGTTTACTTTACAAATTTTATGTTACGAGCAGAAATTTTTCTTCCCTTGGTTTTCAAGACAATAATCAGTAAGTGTATAGTTTGATATATTTATTGGGAACTAACCACTACTATTATATAAAAACCTAATGGTGTCTGTATGTGTGTGTATTACTTAATCACGTAAAACTACGGGACCCATTGAGCTGAAATTGGGTATTTATTTCCCGTTCCCACGTGTTCGATTTTAGCGAATTCGTCTGACGACGAAGAAAGTCATCAGAGATGCAAAAAAATTATGAAAATTCTCGCTCAGGCCCAAAAGTTTACAGTTTTGGAAAAATGTGATCCCCCCCCCCCTACCCAACGTGGTGCTAATAGTGCTGGTAAAAATGCACATTGACCACCCCCAATACAATACATATAAAATGAATCAAAAATATGTCCTGAAGCTATATTGACAATTATTGTTTGTTATTGCCACGGAGGGTTAATTTATATACCTACGAAGTATCCAATCAGGATAGATTTGGTTGTAATTTTATACGTTTAACCAAATGTACACATTTAGGCTAGAATAGAGATCACGTGACGAAGTATTACTCTGCTGAAGTAGACGTTTAATTAGGTAATGTTGTATAAAATTACGACAAAATATCCTGACTGGACACTTTACAGGTACATTTTAATATAGGTATATAGTATTGTATAAAACTATAACCAAATCTACTATAACCAAACTGGGTACTTTATAGGTAGGCCTATATTTAAATATATGTATACGTAGTACGGCGCGCCGTTGATACACGGACGTAATACTTATTACTCCGCAATGAATTTTTCACCTAACTTTATTTGATAAAAATTTTATTGTTTTCCCTGAGCGAGAGATTTCATTATTTGTTTCTTATTCCTGATGACTATCTGCGTTGCCCGGTATAATTTTTTCCTTTATCGAACACGTGGGACTGGGAAGTAAACACCTGAAAGTTTACATGGATATTCTTAGGGTCCCTGATTTTCACATAGGCCAATTTTTATTTAGAAATTCCATCAGGGCATCGCCCCACTGGCCTTGGAAACTCCCTTAACCAACTATAAACCCTTTGAACTCCCTCCTAACTATAAACTATAGTTTGATATATTTATTGGGATTTAATTTCACTAAATTAAATTCAACCCAAATACACATAAAAATTAAATCAATACAACTATTCGTCAACCCCGTACGAAGGACGGGTACTCTGCTAGTATAGGTCTAAGGGATAATCATTAATTACGTCTGTAACGTAACATCCGTATGGTAGAGTTAAGATTTATACGGATGCATAGTGTGATGTCTAGCCTCTATTACTTTATTAATTATAAATATTAACACAAATACTTCTAGTATATAATACGGATAACTGTTTTACAGCTTTTAATTGGGCTAAAACCAGCTTTAAACCTCGAATCTAACATTCTAATGACGTAGATGTTATTTTAACTGAATATTTGTTTGGCAGTTGTAATATTTTCTGAAAGTCGTACAAACGTTTGTAAACGTGTGTAAAGGAACGCAGGTAAATAGCATTGAGTTTTAAGCTTCTATTAGTATTATTATTTTCTGTTCAATCGGTAAGAAAGCTATATTTATCGTTGTGGTTTACTTGAAATGGGTAAAATGTCACTTAAAATATGCTAAAGCTTGAGTGAAAATTTGGTTTTATTAATATTTTTGTCTGTTGCTAATAATGTCCGAATATTATTTACTACCTTCTTGAGCTTCTACTAGTTTGTACTTATGGTATAAATTGTTAGTATAACACAGGGGAACACAGCACGCGGGCCCCGATTTGTTTTTTTTCTACAGTAAGGCTTGCTAAGATGTTCCTCTTGAATTAAAAATAAAAGTAATACATTTCCATAGGGCAAGACACAAGCCAGCCACAATGTTGCTGCACTACCAGTATTTTTGACAATATTTAAATGGACCTATTGATCTGCAGCACATGATTCAGTTGTCAAAAGCGTGTGAAATTTCGTTAATTTATTTCTACAAAAATTATTTACCTATAGCAATGAATAATCTGCGAGAAGTTTTAAAACAATTTTTTTTCGTTAGTACTTTTATTTAGTCGTTAGTCGTATGCTGGTTAATCATGATTTGCCGATACCAGACGACTTTACTCTACCTGTAGATCGTCCTAAAACTAAAACAAAGTAGAACTGTTGCAATATCTTATATTTACGCCAGTCGAATTACATACAAACGGAATATTTTGTATTTCTGCCTTATGTATCACAGAGTATGTTAATTGCTCTGAAAGATGGAAGGTCTATGAAAAGCGTCAGTTGTTAATAATATGACAATGATAGGTAGTTCAGAAATATATCATACTCATTTTGTGCAGCAGAACAATAACATTATAGGACCAGGGAAATTTGTTATGAAACGTGCTATAATGGTACATTGCTGTGCAAAATATTATTTAGAAAAATTTTCAATTTTGGGTTAATAAGAAAGCTTGTACATGCATTAGCTGAAGTATAAATATAAGGTGCAAATAGCTTTCTATATATACGTTATGACGTTATGATACTTGAGCCGTCTAGTTTCAAAGTCAACCACCTCATTTAGTTTTTGATAGATTTTTTAAGTCCAAAGTGATCTTCGTAAGGGAAAAAATGCAGAGGTTTCTTATCGCAAAGTAAGGGCCTAGTTTCAAAATGAACTACATCATAGAATGAGTTTCAAAACCCACTACATTTGATGTAGTCCACTGCGTATAGGCTGCGTTCTTTGTTGTTATTGCGAGTGCTGCTTTTAGTGAGGCTAGTTAGAACTGTTGTTTGTAAGATTTTGAAAAGTTGTACTTTGGGATGGTTGTTGGTTCATAAACAAGGAAGTACATCATATTGAAAATTTAGAGTAGGGGTTTTTCATTAAAAAACATGTAAATACAAATTATTTTACATTTTATTTCAAAACCAACTTCATGCAAAGTGGTTAATTTAAAAACTTTCTACTGATAAAACTACTATCACTGAAAAAACCTTAAAGTTAGTAGGAGAATGAAGTACATCCAACAGGTTTAAATCATAAACAACTACATCCAGATTTAAATTTGGTAATAATTCAAAAAAAAAAAAAAACTTTATGACACTCTCCTCTAATGCATTATGTGTATATCCCAACCAAAACTAAAATTAAAAAAAAACAATGAAAATTAATAATAAATTTTAAAGTTATACAGTTTTTTGTGTTTTCTGAAAGTTTAGGTTGAAACGATGACCTAAATTACTTCACCGGTTTTTAAATTTATGACTTTTCGATACCAGATGACTCACTTATTATTTTGTAAATAATAATTTTGTGTAATATAATAATTTTTAAGTTATTATTAGAGTATAATATATAAATACACGAGGAGTGTCATATTTTGAACAAGTATTATCTTGTTCCTCGAGTCTGAATAGGTACCAGGATTCGCCAGTGATACGGAGGTTGATGCACCGATCAAGGAGAAACCTTTGAAAACAACTGGGTTTTAATCCGGAATATATTGTGACTGCGAAATGATGGACACTCTAAATGCTGTTGGCCTTGAAACCGATGCCATTGGCCTAGGTCAGAATGAGAATGACCGGTTTTCGGGAGCTTAGCGAGCCACGCCACAAACAATACCTCCACTGCAGTACTGCAACCAGACGCTGAACAAAAGCAAGCGCAGAATTGCATTAAATTCAGTTACTTGTCCTTTCTCTCGTTTGTGTTTACGTTTAAAAGGAATCACCGAGCATTGTTCGACCAAAACACTTGTGCACTGTTGTAATTAAAGATTTAAATGAGCGCACCGAACGGCGCCGTAACACGCGGTTCCACAGCTACCCTTTACCACAAACTATCTCCGTCACTCTTCAACCAACTTTAAACGAACGCGTAATAATGTATACATCTAATCTGTTAAAATACTTCAATCCTGGTTTCCCTTTTTTAATGGTATTTATAATTACATTAGAGTTATATACAGTATATTATTACAAACAAACCTGAATATCGGGTTCTTATTTTAATAATCTTGAACATTTTTTTTCAAAGTAATATTTTAGTAATTTTAACAAATAAACGCCTGCGCAGGTGCTTTCTAGCCGAACATAGGTCTAACATGACAGATATTACAATTCGTAGAATTTTACATATCTTTATGCTTTTGTGCCCATTTCTTCATTTTTCATGCCCCTAAAACTTTTTCACAAGTACATTGGAAATCTCTATTAAAGTCTCTGGGGACAGAGTAAGACGACAAAAACAAAAGGTATCTGCATTTAAAACTCACTAATATTCCTACACAATATAACGGGAGTCAACTCTTTTTACCTTATGACAAAGGAGTAGTTGACTTTAACTCTTAGTAGGGAGCAAAAGAACTCTTCCTTAGTCCTGCCTCTTACATAGAGAGAAATATCTACTTCAAATATGATCCACGACATTTCCCTGTAGAAATAGCAGGTCTACGCCAGGTATGATCCATGACTCTTCCCTATAGATAGAGTAAGTCAACTTCAGGAATGATCCACGATCCTTCCTACAGAGAGAAAGATATAACTCAGATATGATCCATGGCTCTCCCTGTAGAGATAGCAGGTCTATTTTAGGTATGATCTATGATCCTTCCTACAGAGAGAAATCCCTACATCAGATTGGATCCATGGCTCTTCCATGTAGAGATCAGAGCTCTACTTTGGATATGATCTATGATCCTTCCTACAGAGAGAAATATCAACTTCAGATATGATCCATCATTCTCCCCTGTAGAGATAGAAGATTTACGCCAGTTATGACCCACGATCCTTCCTACAGAGAGAAATATATATTTAAGATTAGATCCATTACCCTTCCCTGTAGAGATAGCAAGTCTACTTTAGATATGATCTATGATCTTTCGTAAAGAGAGAAAGATCTACTTCAGATATGATCCATGACTCTTCCCTGTAGAGATAGCAGGTCTATTTCAGATATGATCCTTCCTATAGAGAGAAAGATTTACTTCAGATTTGATCCATGACTCTTCGCTGAAGAGATAGCAGGTGTACTTGAGGTATAATCCACGATTCTTGTTAAGGAGAAAGATCTACTTCCGATGTGATCCATGACTCTTCTCTTTAGATATAGCAGGTCTACTTCAGGTATGCTTTCCGATCCTTGTTACAGAGAAAGGTCTACCTCAGATGTTATCCATGACTCTTTTCTGTAGAGATAGCAGGTCAACTTCAGATATGATCCCTCTTACAGAGAGAACGATCTACTTCAGATGTGATCCATAACTCTTAGCTGTAGAGATACCAGGTCTACTTCAGGTATGATTCACGAACCTTGTTACAGAGAAAGATCTACTTCAGATGTGATCCATGACTCTTCCCAGTGGGTATAGCAGGTCTACATCAGATATGATCCTTGCTACAGAGAAAAAGATTTACTTCATATGTGATCCATGATTCTTCCCTGTAGAGATACCAGGTATACTTCAGGTATGATTCACGATCCTTGTTACAGAGAAAGATCTACTTTAGATGTGATCCATGATTCTTCTCTGTAAAGAGAGCATGTTTAATTTAGGTATGATCACAAATAATTTCCTATGGAGAGAGCAGGACTACTTCAGACATGATTCATGATCCTTTCGTATAATTTTTGTCATTAATATTTCCAAACATTTCTAAATCGACTCATTGCAGCTGAGTAAGCTTGAGTGAGGTGTGGAGGTAGGTAGGTCAAACTGTAAGAGGTTTTAGACGGGGAGTAATTATTTTGAATACCCGAGATGCGTACAATGAAATATGCGTACATCAGAAATATTGCGAAAGATGTGTACAGGATGAAGTTTTGAAAGATGACGAGGGTAAGCAATTTAGGTTCGTCCGAACATTGTGGCAGGCGAAAAATGCGTACAACATTTAGGCGAACACGGATCTTTTAAAATCATTGAGCTACATAAATGAGTTTACCTCTGAGCTAAACAAAGATGTCGCTTAGTTTCTCGGGGCAGGAAATCCTTTAAAACTTTATCTATTAAACCTGATTTCCATCACACTTTTACAGACTTTGGACGGGCAAAATGATATGTTGCGCTATCATTTTTTACCGTTTAAAATCAGCTTGTAGCCTCGGTAATTCATTGTGTTTTATATTTTATTATTTTTTTATTATTTATTTTATTTTTTCGATTTTTTAAATTTTAATTTATATTAATAATGTAACAATTTATTTTATCTTACCATCTGATTTCTTGGGTCTAATATAATCTAATTTTTGAATGTAAGAAAGAGATCTTAAACAAGACATTAGTCTCCAGTTTCTAGGTACTTTGTACTGTGTTTTTTTTCGTTTGATTTAATCTACTTTGTTTTTCATCCCTTTCCTTCTAAGTGTAACTCCAGCCTCATGTGCATAGGAGTCAAAGTCTCAGCCTCTTTTGATAAGTCTCTTTCGATTAAATCGAACTTATCACCACGACAGTTAAAGGCAAAGTGACCACTGACAAAGTGGAAACCCTTTTTTGGCCCATTTCGAATGGGAAAATCCAAAACCTTGAAAGTTATTAGCAAATAGTTTAGATGTAGATGACCTGGGTTGACAAATGGAGTCTGGTTTTTACGCTGTTTTCACTTGTCAAATTTACGATTCACCCTCGTCAACGCATATTTCGCCGTACGCATCATTCGCTGTACGCATTTTTCGTACCTCCATAACTTTGATTCTGCCTACTTATTGTTTCTATTTTCCTCAAAGTTTTTTACTTAGGTTCCCACAAGTTGTTACAATATCAGTACATATAGGCCTATAAGTGGAGTTATGATTTTCAAATAGTGTTTACTATAAGACAAGTATGTTTGTTATTGTTCCTGTTGTTGTTATTAACATTGCTATTATACCACTTGACGCTCATGCTTCTCATCCATGAGTCAGATTTGCCTCATAAATAAAGAAGGTCTTTCTGTCAATTTTTTCACGTTTTTGTTCCATACATTGGAGGAAACATAAACCTTTAAAACATTTTTGTATGAAATTTGTCTGACTTCATTCCAAATTAGATAATCACTGAGTGTGTTGGGTGTTATTTACCTTCAGACACAGATATTTCTGTAGCTTTCATAATGGCGTGTTCCGGGCCAGATCGAAATAACGGAGTGGAGACCAAATCATAATGCCATTGCAGATAGGAAAGCCAGCCTGCAGGTGTGTTTATGTTAATATACTTTAAACATGCTAACAGTGTATTTGAAACGTACATATGGGACACTTAGATGTACAAAGTTTCTTATTTAATTATTTCTATCGCTTTGTGACTTCTGGTTATTTACTTTAACAAATGTTTTATAAATTACATATAAGACTAAATGGAATTTAATTTTCTACGGCCACAGCTTTCCCTTGTTGCTACAAAAAGTAACTGTGTTTAATTAGAAAAAAAAACAATTGGTGGCACGGATAGTTAGAGGAATGTATCCCACACCGACGGACACACAATAACATTTTTCTGGTCGTCACTAGATTCTCGCTAAATCATGACCGGTTTTTCAGGTTCGTTGGCCTGCACTAAGATTTAAGTAGTATTTTATGTAATGGTTAATAATTTCGATTCTATTATAATGATTACGGTGTGAGCGTGCCTGTGGACGGTTTAGAAAGCGGAATTCTTTGTGCAGAAAATGTTTATCTTATAGGCTAGTGTCCAATGGTTCGGTTTCCGTGCTAGTCCTAGTTACTGTTGGTGAATGTACGTCAGGCCTATGTTGGCATTCAGGAGCGAGATGAGACGTTAATCTAGTTTTACAAGACAAATAAATAAAAATTTACTTTAAATCTAGCTAAAGAAAAAGTTTTTGTATAAGAAATGATTGGTAAATGTTTATAAATTATACATTTAATGTATACAAATTTGTTAGTTTAACTTTTGATTTTAGAAGAGATTAACAAAACTACATAAAATTAAAATTTATATAAAGAATTTTAAAACTAATTTTAAAAAATATGATTGTTGAAAACATTTTTCTAATACATAATACATATCTAATAATTTTTATATGTATACTACAGCATACACATTCAGTTTATATAAATCAACTGACTTAACACATGGTTGTTCCAGGTATTTGATATACCAACACTTAGAGGTAATTTGAAAAATTAAATGTTTGAGATAGAATTCAGATCACTGTAATTATTGAAAACATGTAATGTGCTATACGTTTATATGAGAAAATTAATTTACCTAAAATATAGCATTTCAAGATATTGAAGTAAATTTCAATTTATCAAAATATGTTTTAAATAATTTACTTTTAATGGATATATTGAATCACTGTTTGTTTTAATTAATAAGTTACATTTAGCTTATAGAAATTTACTTTATATGTGATATTTCAAGGCATTGACGTAGCAGAATCAAAGAAAATTTCAATTTATATGAACAAAATTTAAATTCAATCGTGTTTTAAAGTATTCATTAACAAGCTATTCATAAATCTAGTAAAAATAAAAGCTATATTATTTGGAATTTCAATTAATAATAAAAAATTATTTACGTTTAATTTTACATGAAAAAACACTTGCATTGAATCTGTTAGTTAAATACATTGCTTGTTTAATAATGGTTTTATTCAGTTTACATGCCTAATAGTATGGAATTACTAATTGCGCAATTACTTATTATTGGGCATTCAAGATCTTGTCTTATAACTAACCAAAATCTATGAAAAAAGGAAACCCAATATCCTTTGATTTAGTTAATGTAAGCATTATTCATTGTTCCAGACATTATTAACTTTGCCGCACATTTTATTCGCAGTAGAAAGGTTTGAATAGGCTTTGTCGTACAGAGAATCGTGCGCGCGCATGTAAATTTCCATTAGATTTTGTGTTTTAGGTTTTAATATTCGAATGTGTTTCTAGTGTCCGTCTGTGTCCGGTAGGAGTCACCGACGTGACAAACAGACAGAAATTTTGTATGCAGCCATTGTCGTAGAATAGAATACAGGTAAAGCTTTTGAGAGCCCCAACAAAAACTATCGTTGTTTGGCCCTAGGCTTCTCGATGCAATCTTTGGTACAAACATTCAGTAGGTTTAAAAGCTAACTTACTCTTATATACCTCGGTATCGATATGTTACTTCATTATAGAAATCCTGTTATCTAACTGAAGTACGGCTCTGACGGCTAACTGAAAAGTTTGGAAGGTAGTTTTGCTGAAAGGTTATTTTCAGTGCCCTTCGAGATGACTCTGGGCTAAAAATAGTGACGTTTTTACAATGCGAAAGTCACTTTTAGTCAGTTTAATTTTCTCATAGAGGAACCACTAAAAGTTACAAAATTTTGAAACAAATTATTAATTTTTACTAAACTGATTAAAACTTTGAAAGACTCAATCATAGGTAAAATTAATGTTTGTATTAATACTAATCGTTAAGTAGCTCGAAATTAAAGTGGAAACAAAAGATGGACGGCAAATTGTTTGTCTAATATTTCCTACTGGATGTCAATTAGAAAAAAGTTTTTGACGTACTTTTAAGGAATTTTTAAAAAAACATTTGATAATTTTCTTGGGAAGGGAAACGTAGGGACTTGATTTTAAGATAATATGAGAGATGGCTAAATCGGTAACCTTCCTGAGTTAACAGGGTTATAGAGGGGCCAGGTCTCTTCAATCCAGTCGAGAGCAGGTCTATCTTAGCTAACCCTGCCCAAGCAATATCACATTGTTGTCCTGTTTTCAGCATCAGGTTATCATTAGATCCTTACTTTAGTCCTCTTCAACTCCATCTGTCCTTCCTTACCCTATTGCTGAACAAGGGAGGACAGGGTTAGTTATCTTCTTTTGATCCCAACAGAAAGTACGTCTATTTCAAATACGTGTATGTCACTCCTATATTCTGTACCATGGAATATTATACTCTTACCACAACCTTACATAAATTATCAATCTTAATAGCCTTTGAAAAACCCATAATAGCTTATCGACATAAAATTACATCTAATGTTCCGGAAATTAAAAATAATAGTAAACCATAAACTTGATAAACGTAAGGATATCTCAATCAGAACACAAAATCATGGATTTAATTGGTCAGCATCGCCTCACAGAATTACACCACTTTCTAATGCACACTGAGTCAAACAAATACATTTTCCAAAGCATACTTTTTTAACTTGTTTTTTTGTGTTACGTAACAGCATTGCTAGCGTATTAGCGTACCCATTTGCACACAAAATCAACAATAAAATAGGAAAAACCAATATATAGTTTTTTTATTGTGACTGGAACAATATCCCGTAGCATCACCGTCTTTTGATTCGATGTAGGTAAGAAAAGGATGAGTATTGTACCACTGGTACAGTACGAAGATATGTGTGTAAACATTACCTTACCAAAACAAGCACCTTAGGTTTTCCTCGGAATTACGTTTTTAATACAGTGTTTTTCAATCAAACTCTTTCTTATTGTTATAGTTTCATTTACCTTTTATTTGGAAGCATATCCACGAACATGATCACTCCACAAGATCCAGATGATTATCTTCCTACACAATCATTACTTATTGTAATGTAAGGTTTAGCATAGAGAATTATTGTAAACACTATGTTCCTAGGCAAGGTCAGTGTTCTTTTTTTAGTTTAGCAAATCTGTCACTCTTTGTTTAAAACAAACTACTTTTAACATATGCTCCTAAAAAGCCTTGTGTTGGATTTTCACCCCAATCGTTTCAGCCATTATTGAACCAATTGGAATTAATACTTTGTTGATTTAATTAACTCGTCTGCTTGTATTGATTTCATAATAAATCTGTTTCCTCCTTTTTATTAAAACGGTTGCTATGGCAACTCTTAACAAGTCAAATTCAGTGTGAAATGTGTTTTTTCATTATTGCAATGCCAATTATCGACGGTTTTAATAGAACGGTAGGTTATTTGATTGAAAGTGAAATGAAGACGTGACAGGGAAGAGGTCGGAGGGAGGGAACGTTTTTGGGGACGAATATTAAAGTTAGTTCCACAGTCATAGTTTATTTATTAAATCCAATCACTGATTTCCTAAGACAGATATTTAGGCTAATTCTAAAGGTTTTTGAATGTTAAAATGGCAATATTCGGTTATAATGGCAGTACAAGTTTGGTGTGTACTAAACCGATCCGTCACGTTAACAATCGCTTATGCGAGAGAGTGCTAGGATGGAACTTGTATGGGTTATTATTGGAGAATGGTGGAAGAGTGAAAACAATTTGTCTGCAAAGTAAAATATTTCTATAACTAGAGAATACTTGGACGGAAGTTTTATGGGTAATATAGGAGAGTGATGGAACAATGACAGAAATTATCTTCGACGTTGAGTCTCTTCTTAGAGAATGTCCGGACGAAGGGGTTGAGTTTGTATGGAAGAGTGCTGGAAGAGTGACAGTAGTTTCACTACAACGTCAAATCTCTTCGTAACTAGAGAGTATTCGGACGAAGGGGTATGGGTAGAATGACAGTGGTTTCTGTGCAACGTCAAATCTCTTTGTAACTAAAGAGTGTTCGGACGAAGGGGTTTGGGTAGAGTGACAGTGGTTTCTGTGCAACGTCAAATCTCTTTGTAACTAAAGAGTGTTTGGACGAAGGGGTTTGTGTAGAGTGACAGTGGTTTCTGTGCAACGTCAAATCTCTTTGTAACTAAAGAGTGTTTGGACGAAGGGGTTTGGGTTAGCATTGGAGAGTGCTGGAACAGTGACAGTAGTTACTCTGCAACGTCAAATCTCTTCGTAACTAGAGAGTGTTTGGACGAAGGGGTATGGGTTTGCATGGGAGGGTGCTGGAACAGTGACATTGGTTTCTCTGTAACTTCAAATCTCTTTATAACTAGAGAGTGTTTGGACGAAGGATATGGGGTTTGTATAGGAGAGCGCTGGAACACTGACGTGTTCTTTGACAAGTGGATTCGTTATCAAAGACAGTTTCGCTTGAACTGCAGTTGATAATTTAAGAATTAGTTTAAACTTTTGCCAAAGTTATTAGTTCTGCAGGTCGATAATTTTTTTATCTGCAAACTTAAATTTTGGTCGTTTTTCATGGATAATAAAATCTACCAAATAAATTAGCAAATTCCATTTATAAAAATAAACAAAAGAAATGTAATTTTTCATATTCAATTATTGTATAAACACGTTTTTAAAATATTATAATTATTTTTGAATAATAATAATAATATATATTTTTACAGTCATCTATAGACATAAAAGGTAGGAGAGATTGAAGTTGCAATATTATTCGGAGGAGTGAAGAAATTCCAGAGAAAATATTAATAAATGAATAACGGAAATTGAAAGGAGGGAGAATTCTTGAGAACTGGTTTAGTGGGATGACGTTATTCACCCCGAGATGCTCCACAATCCGTCGTAACTCCAGTTCTGCCATAACGTTAAATAGAACCCGACGTATGTTTTATTTCAAAACATATTTGACACAAAATCAATAAGTACAATCTACCGGAAACAACAGAGAATAATGCCTGATGCGTGACAACTTCCGGTACTATTTATTGATCTATTTATAGTTCTCAATATGACATATGTTCCCTATGCTTTAGTGCTGGAAAAACAAACAAGGTAACAGGAGAGTATTTACTCATACCGAAACCGGCAAGTTTATTTTGCTATGGCAGCGTTAAAACAAGCAGTAAGAGTAAGGCGTACAGGCTATCGTTGCTTGACGATAAGGGTGTGTTGTATTTCAGGCGGGAAGCTATCCGTACGAAGTAATAGTGGCTATAGTCCCTTTCATGCTCTCTACATACGCTATTTACACTACAAGTAAAATTTACTACTTTACTTTAGCCAACGCCTGCTCTTAGCTGTCAAACCTCCATATCTTTGCAGCTAGTTGTTTAACTCGTATTCTGCCAGGCCAAAGCGATGGAGATCTGTCTAAAGATAATCGTGGCTGGTGAGGAGTTGGAAGCCATCCAGTTCTGGACAGCAGAGGGCTGTATGATGTCTAGCGTTTCTTTTGCTTGCTTCCTCATACTTTTGTTTGATGTGTGTGCATGGCAGAGGTGAGGCTTTTATCAACGTTTGAAGGATGAATTTGTGCCATAGTTTTCATTTCTCTTTGCTCTTTCATGTCCCACTGTGTTGACATGGCTCGGGATCCAGTACAGGCTAATTGATTTGTTACGTTGCAGGAGGTAAGAAATGGTTTCTAGGCAGTGGGGTATTTTGGACCAGTCTGTTGGAGAGTTTTCTGCTATTGCAATTATGTCAGCGGTACAGGGAGATGAGCAGCAAGTACTTCTTGCAGTCAGTCTTATTTCGTTACTACTAGCGCTGGTACCGAAGTAGTGACTGATTTCGAATAATTCCAAAAGAACTTCAGCGTCAGTTCCAGTGGAGGTTGGTTTAGATCCATCGCTTTAGAGGTCGAGTCTGTCTGTCTCCGTATATAAAGTATGTTTTGTCTTGAGGCCCGAATTGTTTAACTCTTCTGGGTTTGAAAGCTGTTTGGGGATTATACAGTTTAGTAGGGTTGACAGTTTGAGAGGCATGGCCGCACTCATGCTGCTGTGAAAGCACTTTGGACAATGATGTTAACTGTTCAGTTTAAGAGGGAGTACCCCCCCCCCAAAAAAACTTACTCCGGGAAATACATGTTGGCGCCACCACTCGAGTCTTGCCGCTCATTGTCTTACTAAGCACTCACTTTAAAAAAAATTAATTTCGAGCCTGACATGTCACCGTTCTTCAGTTAGTTTCAGACTGTCGCTAGTTTTAACGGCTTTTGGTTATCCCTGATCTGGCACTTCTTTACTAATCAGTGTTCACTCCATATCATACAATTGCAGATGTTCCTTTTCTCTCTTCTTAATATTGGACAAATTATTTGTTTTCAATTCAATGCTCCTAACTTTCCTTTGGTCCATTTAATCCTCCCTTGCGGATATCTAAGATTTATTCCACTGATCACAATGAAATCTCGATGGTGTTCCTACGTGAAAATTGACGTTTAACACATGAATCACGGGCTTTGTTCACTGAGAACTAAAATTGTTTCACGTAAAACGGCTTTATATACTAGTAGCTCACGTGAAGATGGAATCAACAAATGTTAAAAAATCAAATGTTCTTGGTTTACAAAAACAATTCACCTACAAATATTAGTAATACTACATATGCTAGTATTCCAGCAACAGAGCGCTATGGCAGAATTGTTACAGCTTTTACTGTTCATGGTAAATGAAATAACAAGAGATATTTTTGAACCTATAATAACATTCTATTGATAGACTCTACGTATATCTGTTGAGAATAATAGGTTTCGGCCATTTGTAGCATTATCATATATCTTTCTACTAACTCGTTTCGGATAATCTCCATCAATCAGACCTTTCTATACACTCCTAATTACAATAACTGATTGATGGAGATTCTCCGATACGTGTTAATAGAAAGATATATGAAAATGCTAAAAGGGGCAAAAATGTATGATACTAAAACATATTTTAATTAAAATTGTAAGAATTGAATTCTATCGTCAAATATTTGATGGGAACTATATTCATCAATCAGTAGCTTATTTATCAATCATTCCAATACTGGATAATTTCAACACAGACACCCGATTGCTTCCTCTTGGATCTGTCAATAATGTCCCACCTCCAAGTCTTATCGACCACTCTTCTGATATCATTCTGCCTCCGAAACAAAAAGCTTCCTTTGGTTCCTTTCAGGGCCCAAGGTCCCTAACCTTCCTCTTTCCATCGTCTTGCACGTTTCCAGCCTACGAGTATGGCATTGGATCCAGTAGTTACGATTATCATCTCTAAGTATAATATACAGCATACAGCTGTTCATTTCATTTTTTGTAAACGTCCAAACTTGTACTCCATAACTCGGGACTGTTAGTACATACTGAGCCATTGGCATTTTATGCCGATGCATTGGGATGTTCTTGTCTTTGAGAAGTAACCAATACAAGCCGTCCACCAAACCTTATTCTTGATATAATTTCACTTATTTTATTTTCATTGGTAAATTTAATTATTGTCGCCGGTAAATACGTTTTTCTGCCTTCTGCATATCTTGGTCTTCAATTCTCAACAAAATATCTTTACCAGTAGTTGACACAATTTTTGTTTTGGATTGATTTACTTTAAAACAATTTTTGATTCTCGATGTACATATCAAATTGTGCATCATCGTGAAAGAAGGTTACTCAATTTAGTGCACTGTATGTTTTCTCCGTTTTTATTCAGAACCCCTCCTTGTTTCCATGGTAACCGATTGGAAATACGTTCAATGTTATATGTAAACAGTTTAGAGTACAATGCAACCTCGTATTGTGTTAAAATCTTTTTATTGTTGTTGATTTTTATAATTTGAACAATATAATAATATATATATATATATATTTGAGTAGTTATAGTAAATGCCAAACGCAAATACAAAATTTAACAAAACTAAATTTACATACGTTTTATAAAGATAAAATAAAAATTATTTAAAACCATCTAAGAATAGCCTTCAAACCTGACAAGACAATTACTATTAAAACAAACAACACAAACCAATTCACCCATTAAAAATGAAATATATATATATATATATATATATATATATATATATATATATATATATATATATATATATATATATATATATATATATATATATATATATATAAACATATAACTAAATTGAGAAATTACTAAGTCTTATATATTTGAAGCAAAGTAAATGAAAAGTATAAATAGCACCTAATTGTGTAAATAAAAATATCAAATCTACAACTAGCCACATAGACATTAAATCAATATCATAACTTTCAAACAATACTAAATGAAACTCAGTTGACAATATTAACGGAATAAAAATAAATATATTACATACATGTACAATATTAATGGAATAAAAATATACATATATATATATATATATACAGTTTATATTAATTTGGATAACAATTTAGGAGTGTCAACCCAATATATCATAGGTTATATATCATTGTGTGCTGCACAATACACACACACACACACACGCGCGCGCGCGGGATTTGCTCCCGCTCACGCACGCACACACCAGCACACGCATACACACAATACACACAGACACAAGCGCGCGCGCGCACACACACACACACACACATATGATCGCACGCGAGCGCACACACTCACGCACACATCTTCAATCGCATTCACATTCATGTGGCGCATGCACGAGCGAGCACGAACACACCAGCGAACGCGCACACTCACACACACTCGCCTATCAACATATCTTATTAAGAGAAAGAAGTAATGCAAACACACCTTAATTGCAACTTGTGCTGTTATTCACTGGTTATCCAACGGATCTTCAAGCAAACCCTACTAACAAAAACCAGTTAAAAATTCACACATCTATAAATATAAGTAGACTAAATGTTAATTTCACAGAACCAAAAACAATACTAAAACAGTATACAACCTTACTGTAACTAGTTTTTTAAAAATATTTTTTACTATTTTTGTGGTGTTGGGGTTCTTTCCAATATTTTCATTGTAGCAATGATTGTAGTAACTTAGAGTATACTGATATATTAAAAAACCGTTTCGGTATGTAGTTTTAATTTTATCATTATAGTTGTAAAAATCTTAAGTCGATTTTATATATCTTATTGAGTAGAAAGGGTTTGGCTGTGACCAGTTTTAAGTTAGATTCCTTTAAAATGAATGCTATCTCTTGAAATTCGCCGGGTTTGTTGTCCTATGTTTTGCTTTTTGGAAATATAAGACATTACCACTCGTAAACCAAAAGTAATAAAACTTTAGAATTTATTATTACATTTATACCAGAGATTTAATCACTCAATTTATTATTTTAAAATATTAATTCCAGTATAAAACCCACATTATTTTATCCTGTAGAGATCCGTCTCTATTTTAGAGACCAAAAGCAGATCTTGCCAGATATGATTCTTTCCCATAATATAGAGCAAGTGGGATATAGGCATATAAGTCATTACCTTAATCAATCATATTCACTAATTAGTTTCGACGTAAATGTGCTTTTTAATAGCAAAATAGATTCCCAGAACGATATTGGAAGTTTCAAGGTCATTAAAACTGAAATAGGCCTAATATTATATTAGATACTAAATATCCTGGTCTAAGTAGTAATATAAACAGGAAAAGAATCTAGACACTTGCTTCTGGAAGAGAATGTGTAGCACTGTTTGGAAGTGTGTATGGCATGAACAAAACTGCGTAAGGGAGGGAGCCCGAGGCCAGTGAATAGTTCCCTACGTCTTTAGCTTCATTCTTCACTCCAGCGTTTTCTTTCAATTCATTTCTTTAAACATTATTGGTAAAAAACATATTATTAGTTATACATAACGATCTGTCATTATCCGCCCGCCTTAGTTTATCAGAATATTGTTCTAGATTAAAATACGATTTCGAAACACTGCTACGCTTTAAAGTTCTAAATTTAATTGCCCAAGTTATTTCCAAACATTATTTTGAATTATTGAAAACTTCAATTTCCTAGCCTTGGCAGTCCTAACGATGTATATAGATATGGCTGCATTACTGACGCTTTTGTTGTTACATATTAACATCCTAAACGAGTTCAAAACATTCAGTCGTATTACTGAAAATTTTAACAATTCTAACAATGCCTATATTTGTGGGTAAATTACTGTACATAAATCTTTTAAATTTAACGTCCTAAATGATTTCAAATCATGATTTTGGTTAAATTACTGTCCAAGTTGTTTTATTATATTTAGGGATCCTAACAATGTGTATATTGATGGGTGTAATATCTACGTGGAATCAACTGGATTCAAATGGGTTCAATACTTCGGTTAGACTTTAATGTAATTTACACGTAGCACTTATCGATATTTGTGAAGCTGAATAGTTCATGTACTCTACTTCCTCTTTATGAAACATCTCCGTCCTCGGGCCATAACCTTAATAATAATGTTATTTCCCAACTAGTATGTCTTCTAACAATAGTACTGGCCAGGTTTCGTAATAATGACTTCTTGTATATTCATTTTGTAGTAGTTTAATTGAATTCGTAAAGAGAAGGGATATAACGCTGGATATGAGAGCTTTCTCGAAAACTAAACATAAACTCTAAACGTTTGGGAAAAAAGTTTTTTCAGAATCAAATAATGTTGATTTATTGGTATTTAAATATTTCTATTCTACTCCAACTAGTGACTTCTTTAATGGGAGATGTCGTTCGTAATACCATTCAGGCCTGAGCTATACGTAGTTTAATACGTTCTTACCATGTGAGGTCTTCCATTTAGCATGACTCAAACGATCAGCTTCAATATATCCTTGTTCGAGTGGAACTTGAATCCTCCTACTGTACTGGACACTCTCTATCACTTGACCTAAACGTTAAGTTTTAAAACGAGATTCATAAATTGGTGGAGATGGTCTCACTAAAGCACTGATGTCGAAAGGTATCTCACATTTAGATACTATTCTGACTCTTACTTATTCTACACTATTTATTTAATTTATATAGTGTCAGTTTTATAGCGTCTGCCGTCGTTGTCCGATTTCTAAACTTTGCCCCTATGCTTTAATATTGTAGCAGTGCTTCACAAATAAGTTTCTTTCACATATGGATTAATTGATGGTTTCTTCCCATGTTAATCTAGGTCTTCCCTTTCTTCTTCTCTTCGGTGGCAACTCTTGGTAATCTATCCTCCGACATTCTCTTTAAGTGTCCGAAACATATCAGCTGTATCCTCTTAATCATCTCTACGACTGCCTCCTTCTTCTCAATCAGGACTCTAATAATTTCATTTGTCCTATGTTCTCGTCTAGATTTTTGACGTGATCTTCTAAGAGCATCCATTTCTAATGTGCTAAGGCATTAATTTTAGGCGGATTTTTCCGCTAATTTTTCCACCAAAACACATATGTTCAAAGGTATCTCACATTTAGATAGGGTACTACAATGATTTACTGAATCTACAATTTTCATTTCATGCGAATTAATTTCAAGTCGGAGATGTTTTCACCAAAGAACTTATGTCGATGGGTGTCTCACAATTAGATAGGCTACTACACTGAGTCTTACGTAATCTACATTTTTCATTTAATTCGAGTTTAATTTAAGTCGGTTGTTAACTCAGATTTTTTAGTCACATTAATTTTGATGTGGTATAGTTCTAAACCGCATTTCAATTTTGTAAATAGCAATGGAACGAACGAAAATAAGAGAAAAGTTGTCTGCTAGTGATGATTCAGATTCCGGACTACAAACTTGTTAGTCTCCCTTCAAATATCAGTAACGATATCCGTACCCTAAGTCGTAATGTCTATAACAATAATATTACTAACAACAACGGCAACGACAATCATAACGGTTTTCAATTTTGTATACTATGTAAATAAGTTATCTGATGTACTCATGTTTTTTTAAATAGACTATATTGTGATAAAATTTTTTAAAGTTTTGATTGACACTTTACACCATTAAGACAGTCCGTCCATTCAAAACGAGGTTTTAACTCTTATGTGATAATGTTTGTGTGACAAAGTTACTGGTTGGGTTGATTAAATCTAGGGACTAAATGAGATAAAAAAATCCCCAACAGTACAGGACCGGATCTCCACTATAACTTGGTGCTATAATATGCATAATTATACAATACTCTTACACTAGCAAACGGCCCAGTTTACTATGAACAAGCTGAGGAATTCAATAAATTGAAGTTCCTATATCCGAAATTTTGCTAAGGTTATTTTAGGATATTTTATCAATAATTAATGCTTACTCTATAGGCGTTAACATGTTACTCTATTATAAAATAAACGATGATAATATTAAACTATTTAACAATCTAAAATTTAAAATATTCCATCTGATTTAAAACAAGTTTCTAACGTGTACAAATTCTCTTTAACCCTTTAGAGAGCAGGCGTACCTCAATCAACCGTATCTGCCGAAAATCTCCTCTACCTCCAATGCCAGAGTATTATTATGCCATTTCCTTGGACCCGTCTAACGTTCCATTCGTTTCTTCAAGCTACATTCTCTTCTTTAATTTTCTACTATTGCTTCAGTTAGATACGTCCGAGCAGTTTGTATTAATTATTTCTAAGAGATAGGCCTACTGAAAACTCTACTGTGAAATCACTATAGTGTAAAACGTAGACCGGGATAGATGAATCACGGCCATCTTAATGATACCACAGGTGAAGTCGTAGCTACGAAAAAATAAATATTAATATGTTAAATACAGTTTGTTTAGTAATAAAAATATGCTCACATTTTTGTCTTTTTTGTAAGTAGAATGAATATACTTACTTTTCTCTCCTAATATGAAAATTTCAAACTTGAATACCTCCAGAATATCCTAAATTCCCTGCTGCCTAACCTAATTTTATCTAATATTTTCCTTAACATTCAGAGGGTAATTAATAGATTTGTTGAGCACTATGGACTAATTTGTTTAATGAAATAAATCAAACCCACTAACCACAATACAAAAAACTTTAATAAAATTACTATATGCACATTTCGATTAGATGGTAATGATCTTCAGAAGTACTTCTGAAGATGATTACCATGTAATCGATATGTACATAAAGAGTTTCGTATTTTTGAATTGTGGTTAGTGGGTTTTATTTATTTATTAAAACAATTCAGAGGCTAAAATAATCGAATTACTCATATCCTTAATCCCTCTCCAAACGTAGAATCCAAGAAGTTCAGAATATACCGTAATGAAAACTTGATTATTCGTCCCCGTTGTTCAGAAGCAAAAACTATTAAGATAATTTACCGTAAGATAAGACTAGCGAATTGCCCCGAATATTTCCAAAAGCCAAGAATGACGCTACAGTAGTTATTTCAAGGTTATGTTTTAATTTTTTTCAAATGCAATTCACAAATGTTTTATTTGTGATTAAATTAAGATAACGTATGAATTTATGCAAAACATTTTTATTCCTGTAGGTTATGTTACTTGCAATAACCTAGACAGTAGATATATGTTATTTAAACTTTTTAATTATTACTAAATTAGTGCTATAAAAAAAAATTAGCTTCGTTAAAGTGGACTAATAAATTTAAATATGATAAATTGTAAGACTTAAATTACAAAATATAAAAGTTATAACAAATATGGTTATTTTTCGGTCTGTAATGTATGAGTTTAATGCTTCTTCCATGGGGCATGAAAATTTGCGCAAAATATCTAAGGATAATTGAATCAATAGATGTACGGTAGATTCAATAGTTACCTTGAATCAATCAAGCTTATGGTACGTTTTGTATTTTACGGTCTCTAATTCAGTTAAAATATTACCAGTTATATTTATTAATAGTTGAGTCATTTTCTTTTGCAACATCTAGTATTTGGTATTTATTTCCAGTTCCCATGTAATCGATTTAACCAATTTCCCCCTCCTTCCACGGGGCACGTAAAACTTTGCTAATTCAATGTTTTGGATTTTGTTTTGACAAGTAACTGACAAAATGCCACGAAATGTAATTAAACTTGCTCCTAATTCACAATGTAGGTACTACACATTTTGAAAATAATTAACTTTAACTTTTTAATTCCATATTATCCAATTAATTAACTACATTCAACATTTCTTTTTCGCACTTCTACCAAACGAGGCAAGTAAGTCTTGACTCTTATTCTTTTATCTCCGCGACTCGAAACACTAAGGAGGCCGCACGCTCTACCTTAATCCTACAATAACGTTACAATATGTCACTAATAATTTTATTATAGACGATGTTTGGTGTTAAACGGGTTTCCATGAGAAGAAAACAATATATAAATGATTTTGAAAATTTTAAATTGATGATTTGTAAGTATATTATAGCTCCAGTTTTGTGGTGTTCACGGTTTTTACTTTTTATTGGCACGGTAAAAGAAATTGGCACGTACAAGCCAACGTACAGTAGTTTCAAGACTAGAAAATGAAATTTTGTGGAACGAATTTGTAAAGCATATGCGTGTGACGTGAAGAGGAGGGGGATAATTCTACCCACCGATCTAGAAGGTCAATAAACCCATTTAGCGAATAGCAGATAGCCCTAACGTTCAGGCAGTTGCAACACGAGCCCGGACGCCAGTTATAAAAATAGCACTAAAAAAGTAAAATAAAATCGTCAGACAGACAACAATGTGCACTGCCGCCCTAATCCTGTTTTCTGTTTGCCCCTCCTGCAGTAATTAGCGACGATAATCAATACTGGACGTTTATACACATTCAAAACATTGTACACAGGGCCAGAGATTTCCCCCTGGTAGGCCTGCACTATGTTGCTGTTTTTCAGCATGGAAGATGGCCGCATTTCCGTTGTACGTGCGTGTGATGTGTGTTGGTGCAGGTCATGACTCCAGCTCATCACGCACGCGCGTGTAGTGTGAATACCAAACTTTGCAAGGAAAAACGTAAGGAGAGAAAACTATAGTCATTACCTAGTGCTTGCCTACACCTCTAATATTGCTTGTTAGTCTACATATTAAGTGAGTTATATTAAGTTCTAGAAGTCGTGGCGTTGGAAACTGACTGCAAACAATATTAGACAAGTTTACAATTAGAAAGAGAAGACCACTTCAATGGAATTAATTTAGTTTAAATATCTCAAGCAGTATATTTCAGTAGTCTTTTTAAGCCCGTATCTGAATTGAGAAATCAAATTAGATAAACATCCTCTCATAACCCAAAAAGTGAGAAGGTTTATCTAATGAATGTGACCATGAACACCCGAGCCACAAATTTCTATTCCGTCCAGAAACAGAAACGTTCTGTATAAATCCCTTAATCGTATCTATGATTTTATATCCTTCCGCATTCATCCAAGCCGTATTAAACGTATTTATTGCTAGCCTTGTAATGGCGGGAAGGTATGTATAGAGCACGGCTACGTTAATTCGGGCGTGAAAAATATCTGGTCTAACAAGCCCTGTTAGGGCGCGAAAAACCATATCTTATGGTTATCTTCAACCTTGGCTCAGTCACATAGAAGAGGAAGGAGTTTGGCGAAGCGGGTATTTTCTTTGGAGACCTCATTAACACTCAGGGCTGTAGGTATTACACTGGTATTAACGAGAGATTCCATTTCGTAAGAGGTTTGATGATAGGGACGGGGAGAAAATCGTGTGTTACGTAATTGATGGTTGTTATTGTAATGCTTTTATTGTACTTTTAAGTGGTTTGAATTAACTTTGCATAAATTAAAGTTTAGAAGTGACTGGATTTCATTATTGACAGTTGTTCGCGGTTTGGTTCATTACTGGTTGTACACTGTGATAGTTGTTTATAAGTGGTTTGGTTTCATTACTGACTGTTGTACGCTTTGATGGAAGTTTATAACGGGTTTGATTTCATTACAGGTTGTACGATGTGATGGTTGTATATAAGTGTTTGGTTTCGTTACAGGTTGTACGCTGTGATAGTTACTTACGAATAAGTATGGTTCTGCTCGTATAAGTGGTTCTGCTTCATTACTGATTGTTGTACGCTTTGATAGTTTATACGTGGTTTGGTTTCATTAATGGTTGTACACTGTGATAGTTGTTTAAAAGCGGTTTGGTTTCGTTACTAGATGTACGCTGTGATAGTTGCTTATAAGTGGTTCTGTTTCATTGCTGACTTTTGAACCCGTTGATGGTAGTTTATAAGTGGTTTGGTTTCATTCCTGGTTGTACGCTGTGATAATTGCTTATAGGTGGTGCTGTTGTATTACTGACTTTTGTACGCTTTGATGGTAGTTTATAAATGTTTCTATTTCATTACTGATTGTTGTACGCTTTTTATATTGCAATGCTTTTATTGTAGTTTCAAGTGGTTTGAATTAACTTTGCATAAATTAGTGTTTAGAAGTGATTCGATATCATTATTGACAGTTGTTCGCGATTTGGCTCATTACTGGTTGTACGTTATGATAGTAGTTTATAAGTGGTTTGGTTTCATTACTGATTGTACTCTGTGATGGTAGTTTATAAGAGGTTTGGTTTCATTAATGGTTGTACTCTGTGATAGTTGTTTATAAGTAGTTCTTTTTCATTACTTACTATTGTACGCTTTGATAGTTTAGAAGTGGTTTGGTTTCATTAATAGTTGTACGCTGATAGTAGTTTACAAGTGGTTTGGTTTCATTACTGATTGTTGTACGCTTTGACGGTAGTTTATAGGTTGTTTGGTTTCATTATTGGTTGTACGCTGTGATAGATGCTTATAAGTGGTTTGATTTCATTAGTTTACTGTCAGATTACTAATGTGTGATAGTAGTTTCTAAGTGTATCTACCTATTTCTCATTGTTTATAATTTTTTTTCTAATATTGAGAGTTGTAGGTAAGGATAAATGCAACTATATATAAACGAATAATCAAACACTTAGATAACGCTTAGTATTAGATAATAAGAACGCTTAGGTAACGCTTAGAAATGGTTATTAAGAGCGTTTAAGTAAGACTAAAATTTAATATTTAGAACGCTTAGATAACGATTACAATTGGATGAACGCCCAGGTAACGCTTAGAATTGGATATCAAGAACGCTTTCGTAACGCTTGGAATGTAATAGTAAGAACACTTACATAAAGCGTAGAATGTGATAGTGAGAATGCTAAGGTAACCTTTAGATTTGGCTTGTAAGAAGGCTTAGGTAGCGCTTAAAATCGACTTAGGTAACTGTAAAAATTGAATAGTAAAAAGTCTAAACTAATGCTTAGAAATAGTAAAAATAGTAAGAGCAATTACGTAACTCTTAGAATTGGAAAGTAAGATAGTTTAGGTAACACATAGAATTGGATACTAGGAACTCTTAGATAACGCTTAGAATTAAATAGTGGGAACGCTTAGGTAACTCGTAGCATTTGATAGTAAGGACAGTTAGAATTGGAGAGTGAGAAAGATTGAGTAGGAACGTCTAGATAACGCCTATAATTGGATAGTAAGACTGTTTAGAAAACGTTTAGAATTGGATAGTAAGAGTTCTTGCATAAAGGTTAGATTTGGATAGTAAGAGCGCCCAGGTGAGGCTTAGAATTCGACATTGAGAACGCTTAGTTAACGCCTAAAATTGAGTATTATGAGTGTTCAGGTGTCGCTTGGATTTGGATAGTGAGTATGCTTAGATAACGCCTAGAATTGTATAATAAGAGCGTTCTAGGGGCGCTTGGAATTAGATAGAGAGAACGCTTAGACAACTCCCAGAATTGGATAGTAAGAGCGTTTAGGTGGCGCTTAGAATTGGACAGTCAGAACGCCTAGGTAACGCCTAGAATTGGATAGTGAGAGCGTTCAGGTAACGCTTAGAATTGGATAGTGAGAACGTTTATGTAACGCCTAGAATAGGATAGAAAGCGCGTTCAGGGGACGCTTAGAATTGGATAGTGAGACCGTTTATGTAACGCCTAGAATTGGATAGTAAGAGTATTCAGGTGACGTTTAGAATTGTATAGTGAGATCGCTTAGGTAACGCCTAGAATTGGATAGAAAGAGCGTTCAGGGGACGCCTAGAATTGGATAGTAAGAACACTTAGGTAAAGCCTAGAACTGTATAATAAGAGCGTTCTAGGGGTGCTTGGAATTGGATAGAGAGAACGCTTAGACAATTCCCACAATTGGATAGTAAGAGCTTTTAGGTGACGCTTAGAATTGGACAGTCAGAACGCCTAGGTAACGCCTAGAATTTGATAGTGAGAGCGTTCATGTAACGCTTAGAATTGGATAGTGAGAACGTTTATGTAACGCTTAGAATTGGATAGTAAGAGCGTTCAGGCGACGCTTAGAATTGGATAGTGAGAACGCATAGATAACGTCTAGATTTGGAT
>JBAIZL010000005.1:119178468-119400968 GCA_036971475.1 Prosapia bicincta
GTTTACTGTAAGTATGATATATAAATATACACATACACATACATAAAATGTTTAATTTACGTTTATACATGTTCATTGTTCTTATCTAGAAAAGAGAATTGTTTACTTATGTGTTATGTTGTAGGCAGTATTCGATTGCAGTAGTTTCGTTAGCTTTGACAATTACTATAAACCCATTGTTGCTTGTTGAACAACAATGCTACTTTCAAACGTTTATAATCTTGATTAAAAAGAAACTCCTCCTTTTTAAAAGAAATACATAAATAAGTTCATAGAAATATAGTGAACTTCATTTCACATTATACAGTGAAAAGAAATTAGAGATAAGGAAACAATTCTCTTTGATTTATGATCGTTGAGGGAGCTCTACTGAATTCCACTCATACCAATGAGAAAGTCATAGGACTGAAAAACTAAACTATCAAATAAGACCTAAGAAGAAAGTCACCCCTCTGTAAATAATAGATGGGCATAAAAGTAGGTCTACATTGTGAAGCCCCAAATATTTTAAACAGTTGCTATAATGTAGCTCGTAGTCAACCTAAAATACAATATGGTAATGTATCTTTAAATGGAGATATATTACAAAGGAATTGTTATTATATTTTAAAATTTGCTTCGCGCATGTCCAAATACTGAACTACAGTAGCGTAGATTTGTGTTGTGGTTTAAGTGTGATCAGCCAGTTTCACTATTACCGCCTACAACTAATAGGAAATGGTTAAGGAAGGTCCATAACCCTGGTGTCGGATATATGAGAGATATTATAGCATCGCGTGAGATGGGTCGCTTACCAGGAGTAAAGTAGCTTACTTCTATAAGGAGGAAGCCCCTACGTGAGAAAAGATAATAATAGATATAATTTTATGGGGTTAAGTATGAGAAAAAGTTCCTGGAACGGAATGGGAAAAAATTATGACATCAAGTGGACAGGGTAGCTTACCAGGTGTAAAGTAGCTTCTTTTTATAAGTAGGAAGCCCCAACGTCAGAAAAAGATAAGAATAAGATTATATAGAATTGTAAAAACGTATGGCAGCACGTGGACAAGGAGTAAAGTAGCTTACTTCTATAAGGAAGAGGCTCATACCTGGTAAAAGATAATAATAGATAGAGTTGTATATGGCTAAGTATTTGAAAAGGTTCCTGGAACTGGGAATGGTAAAAACGTATGGCATCGCGTGGACAGGGTAGCTTACCAGGAGTAAAGTAGCTTACTTATATAAGAAGGAGGCTCTTTGTAAAATCAGATAAATATAGGTTGTATAGTACTGAAGAAGAAAAGAATTTCCCTCCTGTTCTGGTATTGGGGAGATTATGGTATCGCGTGGACAGAGTCGCTTACCTGAACAGTGTTGGAGAAATACAATGAATTAGGATTTTATTGTTTCATTGAATAGATAGTTCGGTAAATTGACCTATAAATCGCGGGTGTAGACAGTATTGCTGCGTCATACTGTTTTTTTGCCGTAATTTTAGGCTAAACAGTCAGTACGGCTAATATCGTATAACTTAAGTAGGAAAAGGTAGGGCTTGTGGATACAGGCACGATTACAAGGCGTAGAATATAAGGAATATATTATTACATGACGTGAGCAGCAAAAAAATTGAAAATAAACTTTAATTATGTGATATTTAAAGGAAAACGAGTGACTACGTTTATTTAAATCAGACAGTCAGCGAAATAGTGTCCAGCGTGTTTATATGCAGAGGCAATATAAACTCTTGTGTCCACACAAGATCCAAAAATCTTTTGCAAGTTACAAATTGTTTTTATTATTATATTTGGTACATGTACTAAGAAATTGGTGTTATTTTCACCTATATATAATCATCTTTAGGTTTCTATCATCTATGGTTCATTGTGCTCTAGCAATCGTTTCCCACCTTGATAGTCTACCCTCAACATCTACTTTTGAGACCCTGTTACTGTAGTATCGTCTGTCATTTTTGTGACATTTCTTTTGGAGTATTTCTTTTTTTTTACGGGACCTCATAAGTGCCACACAATTGAAATTCACCTCTAACTAAAATATACTTTTGCGCGTTAACCAATGTATAGGTTAGCTATGGTTTAGATTTAACCCTCCATGTTCCAAGCCGAAAATTTAATTTCGTGGTTATTTGGAACATAGCGAATGTAAATAGAAGGGAAGTGATCGATAACAACACTTGACAAGCAAAACATCCTGTCAGTAAAAATACTAGCACATATCGTGAAGGAAACGCGTAGGAGCTAGGTGATTGCTGTGAAGGTCTATTTTAGTTTAGCTAGTTTGCACAAACGAGCTCTAATTTGCTCTTACTTCCAGCACTAGGGACCCATTATTGCCTTTCGTCGTTCCTACTTTACCCACCTAATCCTCTTCCTATGCGGAGGGGGGACGAGTAAGCATCTTTCTATGAATCCGTTGGAGTCATCCTTCCTTAAACCTCAGAATAAGAGGTTTCGTTTCGCTACCCCAATGTAAACTTTTATTCGTAATTTTACTTTAATCTTCCATATGCTTACCAGTGTAATGATCACATTGAAACCACAAACATAGAACTAAAAAAATGTGTAAACATGCACATCTTCTGTCAGTGATTATACGATCCCTACGAAACTCTGATACTTTGGTCTTTATGCTTTGTTCCTTTCTTAACCGTATCATCCTTTTGATGAATTATTCATGTTACAAATGTTCTAACATGTTTATTTAACAAATTGCATTTGTTAAATCCATCGTTGAATGTTTGTACAAAGAACTATGGAAAACAACTGAACGCGTGTTGTATCAAGATCGATTTGTTGTGTTTTATTGGAGAAGGGATTAGCCCTAGACTACTTATGTCTAAATTTTGTAACATGATTACATATGTATCGTCAATTTGATTACTCCTATTTATTTTTTTTATTTGACAAAAATAGTGTTTTTTTGTTAATTTCTTAAACATAGTAATATCGCATACTTCTTTAGCGCTTGGAAAATATATTATAGTAGCTAATAATCCTACTTTTAGAAAGAAAAATAATTACAATGACTGGGTTTTAATAAAACAGTGAAATGCCAATGTTTAAGAAAGTCTTTTTAAAATAATGTAAAACCTATTTTTTTTATAAAAAAAACACAGAATGTAACAAATGTCTGAGTTATAGAACACGTTTTCAATAAAATGAAAGAGTTTTTCAATTCGCTTAAGTTCTTGGTGGATAAATAAAAATTGGCATTATTTACAGCTCAAACAAGATGTTTTACTTGCTGCCACACTCTACACAGCACATTGCTCATTGTTGTGCGCATACTTGATGGTTGCAGTGTGCACAGTAGCTAGCTTCTGATGGCTGCTGGATAAAAATAACAAATCTTTCTGGCTCCTGCTTGCTTTGGAGTTGCTGGGTGGCTGGGATTCCAAGTAACTCAAAAATCTGTGATTTTGCGTTTTTCCACATCTTATGCGTTTCAAGACGGAATCACATTAGCAGTTCAGCTACCTCCATTGCCTCGTCGAAGAACTGAATGAAACGTGATATGGGTATAACGTTGTGGGGGATAAGTGATTTTAGTGCAGTCCCCGCAATTTCCCGTTTTAAAACAGCTCACAATGTTAGGTATTGGAGCGCGTATATTGACTGGATCAGGACGAGTGATTCATAGATACTTATATTTAGCTCTAATAAATCCAGATTGTGAGATAAATAGGGTATGATTAGGTTCACGAATAGGTGTGGCATTTACACTAGATAGAGGGTTGAATGAGGTGAAGAGTAGACGTTAGGTGGAGGATCGCGGTTAGGAGAAACGACATTAGGTGGATAATCAGTGTCATGTGGAATGTCGAAGATAAGAGGATATTCAGCGTTACGCAGATAATTACAAAGTGCATGTCCTCTGTAGCAAAACCTAAGCCTATGTGAGTAAATAATTCAAAAATGTAACTAGAACACAAACATAAAAAAGTTACACGATCACTTATGATCGTCAAAATGACGACGCGAGCTTTCCTTCACTAAAACGCAAGCGAACTTTAGCGGCGAAACTGCGCATCTGATACCGGGAACTGTAGGTAGGAAGGTATTAAGAAGAAGGATGCGCGCGATTTGTCAGATACAGAAATTTGTGAAACGGAGCGTCGTCATTTTGACGAGGTATAAGTAATCTAGGGTTAGACCATAGGTATAGATCCAGTTGGGACACATCTCGATTATTACGCTCTTGTAGCCAACGATTAGAGAACAAAGAGGAATAACCTCTGTCAAGTATCTATGAACATGTAAATGTAATAATGTAAGAAGCTACCCTTCATATTTACCTATTACATCGGCCGCGTGAAGCTCTAATAGCTCTAATTTTTGAAGTTAAGACGTCTTCAGGTGATTTTGACAGTATTTGTGATGGAGAAAAACTCTCGACCATTGTCATGATTTTTCTGTCCAAATTTAACTATAAATAGTTATACATAATAAATAAAGAGTTAACCAGTAGATGGATAAAAGATTGAAAAGAACCAAGTCATTTGAGTTAGTGTAGTGTAGTGTTGTGTTGTGCTAGTTCTAATATATGTAATTGACAATTTCCAGGCAAAAACCAAAGGGTTATTGGGCTCTTTAGTTATATGAGTATTTAGGGTAAGATAATGCAAGAAAAGTTAACGGTTGGTCTAACAAGAACAGTTTTAATAATAATAATAATAATCTTAAAATTTATTTAATGTCTATTAATAACTATTCAATGTTGGTTAGGTTAATGCCAGATCACAGGCCAATTCAGGCTTCTACAAACGCACTCTACGTTACGTTTTTCTATCCGAAAATCTTTATCAAGAGCTAAAGGTTTATCAATCCAATATTAAACCATAATTTACAGTTAACATTCATAAACAATACTTTTAACATAATTAAAATGAAATATTTCATTATTCTTAATAAATAGTAACATTTACAAGTCAAATGGACTACTACAAATTTTGATCTAAAAAATATGGTTTTATATTAGACTGATAACTTTTAACTCTTGATAAAGATTTTCGGATAGAAAACCGAGACGTAGAGTGTATTTGTAGAAGCATGAATTGGTCTGTAATCTGTCATTTTAAGCTAAAACACAACAATGTTTTTTAAAAAATGAAGAGATAACCTATAATTCTACAACCCAACTGATTTTATTAGTCTTGCGTTAAGTTACTCTCTGTTTTTTATTATTAAGATTAGTTTTGTTATTGAACAATAATTATTGTTAGTGAAAAGATGTTTTATATTTCAATAAATTTGACTACAATGAATTTAATATAATTATAATGAATGATGTATTTTTATTCAATTTTGTGAAGTAAAAACATCCTTAGGTCCGTCCGACTAATTATAAGAACAAAGATCAAGTAAATTCGTTAAATAGTTTATTCTATATTAAGTGAATTTTTAACATTATAGGCCTACTAACTATTAACTTCATGATCTATTCATGTTTTCACTTCTGTCAGCTAGTTTCATGAAAAGCATTAGACTTATGTGGCTGCCAGGGGTTATAAAACTAGCCTGGTGAAAATGTTAGTTTTTATAAGCGACTTGTTTTTTACAACATAGAATGAGACGCAAACGACTATTTGAGTATACAGTAATTACTATTTCTTTATAAAAGTATATTGTACTAAAGAAATAATACAATATTTTTCATAGTTTTACTCTATCCAGGTGCATAGTGTTTTGCATGATCTTTCTGTTTTCACTCCCTATTATACTTTAAGGGGGCGGATCGACTTTTTAAGACCTATTTAGAAAATAAGTTTAATTCAGAGAAAAGTCACTGCCCAGGCAAGATGCGATTCTTTCATGGGCTAGTGTCACTACCTCCATCCCACTTATAAATCTCCTTGATCCTCCACCACCCTTACACGGCAGACGGGATAAAAGTACAATATTGTTTTTAAGGTTGTAACTGACATCGAGACTAGAATTTGTATTTTCAATTCCCCATTTCCCCTCGATTGAGAGCAAGTCAGAAAGCCTCCGCTTTCTAATGGTACGATCCATAACGTTCCCTCACTTCCAGTACCCAACGATTGAATAAGCATTCCTTACCTTTTTTTCTCTCAGAGGGTTCACTGTATAACCTCTTTATAAAAAGGGAAAGCGTAAAGGGAAGTCAGGGGAGGCGCGAGACCACTTGTAAATTAGTAAGATAAATTCTCTTTTAGTCAACGTTAAAGTACACAATTTATCAAAATTTAAAATTAAATTTACACATTAGATTTTTTTCACAAAGATAATTTTATTGACTATGACGTTCAGAAAGTTTAAAAGAGATGTATGCATTTATAAAAGAAGTATAAGTAAAGATGTACACATTTCTTAAACTTGAAATTAAGTCAACATGACAGCTTGAAAAGAATAATAGTACAAAAGTGTTTGCGAAGAAAGAAACGAATGTTTGCGTTCAATGTGGCAACAGTGCTATAATAGACAAATCTTCATTTTGGATAAAACACTGGAAAGTTCATCACAGGCAGCTGCTCGATTTGAAGAATGCTGGATTTGGAGGTATTTGTTTGGTTTTGACGGGAAAAAGAAGGTGTACTATGCTGGGGTGACTTTTTTTAAATTAAAATCACAGAAAATACATTTAAAAGCCAGGTAATTATCAAGCTAAAAATGAAACTTGAAAACTAATAATTTACTTAAGACTAATAATTTTAAAATATTAACGTATGATGGAATATTAAAATGGGTTAAAACTAATTTTTTAACCTTAAAACTACAAGTATATCAAGATGAAGAATATGGAAACAAATAATACATAAAAAGACTTTGGGTTTACTTATTTATGAGTATTTTAATTGTGAATTTCCCATTTCTTATTACTAAAATTATGTTTCTGGCTCTGTGTTTGAAGGTTGAATTAAAGAGTATACAGTGTTATTGTAATTCCTAATATACTCATCTTCACTTTTGTTAAGAATATTTGTACACATTTTAAGTATATTTTTCTGTCTTTCCTACCATTAAAATATGTTTCTATGTTGGCGCTTTTCGGAATAACTCCATTCTCAAAAATTTAATAGTAAAGCCTACTCTGAAATAGAGAAAAATATTTCAGTGTTAGGAAAGGTAGAAAAATGTACTCAGATATATCGAGAGTTATTGTTGCTGTGAATATACAGCATATATGTATAGGGTATTTAGAATTGCATTTGAAATATAATTATTGCTTAACGAAAACTATTAGTTTGTTTATTTCTAAAATTTCATTGCAGAGGTAATTTTTATCTTATTTGTTGATGTCTGATAAGGTTTGCGAAGCATGAGAATTCTGTAAGTTCGAATGGTCGTCTCGTGCCGTAAGGCCAAACCTTAAAAGCTTGCGTAGAAAGTAATAAACAAAGGAAGAAGTGAAAGAGGGACGCGGTTTGCGGATCGTGGATCGCGGATCCAGCCAGGACCTGTTTAATGTGTTTTTGACCTAAGTGTACAACGCGAATGTCTTGCGGCGGTCCGGCAAAAAACGCAAAACTTGCTTGAGAACAGGGTTAAGGTAAGGATGCACTATTCAGTACTACCTTACCGATTTCACTTTATTGGTATAGGTCAAGAATCCTGTAGGAGAGAAGAGAATGTTACTTGATTTCTACTCGAATCAGTCAAATTTATGGAAATGAATTGTTTTTATGATTAACGACATTTTTACTCTCCTAAACTTACCATTGTTTATATTATTTACCAGTAATATATTTTACAAACAATATACAGTGATAACTTTGGCTTAATCAAAGAAAGTAAATCGATAGTAACCGAAAAAATATTTCTGTATATATTTCAAGAATGTTATTTAAATTGATATTGTTTATTAATAAATTTAACTTTTACTCAGTCATAGCAAGAAAACCTAAACGGGCATTGTAAAAATATTGTTGTCACTATCTTTGAAAATTCTAACTCGATATTATTTTTTTAAATTTACAAGTTTTTGATGTTTATGTTATTAAGATGAAAAAGCAAACATTCTTATACTCTCAAAACATTAAAAAAAAATCTAGTATAAATGTTTTTCTTTCATAATCATCCAAAACAATTAGATGTTAAATGTTTTTGTATTTTTTTTATAAGTTAATGTACTTTACTCTGTAACATTATTTCGAGGGACATTTCATTTTTACCAAAATGGAAACAAAATTATTATAATTAATTCAGTCACGTTTCCCGAGCAGTATCAGGCCTAGGTTGTTTCTCACGCCTCATAATGAGGACACGGTAATATTACAATTAAATTCAACAACACAAGCAATACTAGAATACAAGACATAAAACGTCTCTTATTGGTTTAATTTTACATGAAACTAACCCGCCTTAAGGAAAGAGAAATGGTTAGAGTTACAGACTGTTATTTCTTTTATGATTTGTAACGTAAAATACTCGTTCAATTTATTGAACATGTAACGTTCTACGTTACTTTACTTGCCTAACTAAGCCATTGGGAATTCCGTGACAATCTTTCTAGTAGAGGCTGGCAAGACAGCGCTGTTGGTGAATGTTTAAGGGTCTGGGAAGTGAGAGGACTATATCTTAACTCCTAGGTGTTTGGCATTATAGATGCAGAGCAAAACAGTATTCTTAGTTATTTTACTTGCCCAAATGAAGCCCTTGGGAACTCCGTGGCAATATTCCTAGCAGAGGCTGGACAAGACAGTGCTGTTAGTAAATGATTTTAGACCTTGGCAAGTGAGAGGGCGATATCGTGACTCCTAGATGTTTGGCAAAGGAGGTACAGACCAAAACCACATCCTGAGTTACTTTACTTGCCCAATGAAGCCCTTTGGAACTTCGTGGCAATCTTTCTAGCAGAGTCTGGTTAAGACAGTACTGTTACTAAATTTTTAGATCTTGGCAAATGAGAGGGCGATATCGTGACTCCTAGGTGATTAGCAAAGGAGGTACAGACAGAAATAACATTCTCGGTTATTTTATTTGCCAAATGAAGATTTTGGAAACTTAGTGACGATCTTGTTAGTAGAGATTGGACAAGACAGCGTTGTTGGTAAATGTTTAAGGCTCTTGCAAGTCAGAGGGCGATATCGTGACTCCTAGGTGTTTAGCAAAGGAGGTACAGAACAAAGCATCATTCTCAGTTAATTTACTGGCCAAATGAAGATTTTGGAAACTTAGTGACGATCTTGTAAGTAGAGATTGGAAAAGACAGCGCTGTTGGTAAATGTTTAAGGCTCTTGCAAGTCAGAAGGCGATATCGTGACTCCTATGTGTTTGGCAAAGGAGGTACAGAACAAAGCATCATTCTCAGTTAATTTACTGGCCAAATGAAGCTTTTGGAAACTTAGTGACGATCTTGTTAGAAGAGATTGGACAAAGCAGCGCTGTTGGTAAATGTTTAAGGCTCTGGCTAGAGAGAGACATCTTGACCCCTAGGTTTTTGGCAAAGGAGGTGCTTAGACAAACAACATTCTTGAATTCAAGTTCAATGCCCAGAAATTTCCTTAAAGGCTGAGGATTTAGCGTAGCTTAGGGCCGCCTAAACTATCTATATGAGTTATTAAATGAGCAGTTTACGGGCTTTAGGCTAGTATACACTCTTAATGTTATTATAAAATGATTATTGCTATTACTACATCTAACACAAATAATTTTACTTTCGTAAAATAATAAAATAACAAAAAATCATTAAACCATCCACACTCATCATTAACTTTCCACTGTTTGGAAAAAAATTACACTTTTAATCACAAACATGCATTACAAATTAAAAAGTTTCAACCACAACTGATTGACAAAGAATCGAAAAAGGGGAAAATTCGAGGGTAACAAAATGGCATCAAGAAGAGAATGGTCTGAGATTGGGTGGAGCTAGAGGGTCTTCCAGTAATATTTTGTCTTATCACTTACGTCAACTACCACATATTTTCTGGGATTGTAACTTTAAACAAAAAATATTAAGTTGCCTCCTATCTAACTGCTGTCTGTGAGCTCTTACGAAGAGATTTCCAATTAAAAATGTGTGATAATTGAATTATGTGGAATATTAATGAGTGTAATCGCTAAATGTGTTGTATTTTATAACCGCCCGGTATTAATATAGTCAATATCTCTTGGCACTGGTAAATGTAGATTTAAGTGTTGGTCTGAGCTTGACATACAGAGTATATCTTAAGAAGTCATAGAGAGGTATACACTTCGAAACCTCCGTGAGGATCATAGGGCTCTCTAGAAATATGTAAGGGCATATGTTACCCTAGTGTGTGGAGTGTGGGAAGAGTAGGAGGACCCGATTTCTCTTAGGGCCGTAAAGAGTGTCAACCTGCAACTAGTTGTTTATTATATAGACAAGTATTTTGTATTATACTAACGGTACTTATTTAAAAATATGTGTATGTCGCTCATAAAATAAAAATGGTACAAGAAGTATCCGATATTTGACCTTTAATTCAATATCTCACTATCGTACTTTCCATCTATCAGCATCGATTTTAAAATACGTAATCTAAGCTTCATAGTTATATTTTATTTTCAGGTTAAAATTAGGCCTTGAATAAAAAGCGAGCCTAGAAGTTGGTATAATCGTACTGAACGTAATACTTTACCAGAAAATAAACTTCTCCCTTCTCCTAAGCTGCGCTAGACTTCGCGCTCTGTCACAGAAAGGTCTTCGCAACCTATGTAAATCTAGTTACAAGCAGTTATACTTATTATTTGAACCATAAGATTTAAATTAAGAATAAAGATCATACAAAATAAAGGTTAAGCATTATAAAACAAATAATAGCAGGAAAGAATCACTTACACAGGTCAGAAAAGCTTCATCGGCTGCCTCGATATAGTGACGCTTATAAACCGAGAGGTAAATATGCTGGATTGGTATGTTTTTTATAAGAATTTTCAGAATAACAAGTCCCAAACGATGATACGGACCAGTGTGTTTAACAGTGGTTCACTGTGTCCAATCAGTGATCCGGACAAGTCCCAATCACAGAGCAAACATCTATTCCTTTACCTGATCTAATTCCATCCACCCCTCCTTATCTTCCTTACTACTAGGGGTATAACTCTTGGTCATCACTTTAGGGATATATGGACTCCCCTACATCCTGCACCATTAGATTATATCTCCCTAACTTAATTCTATTTATATTCACATCCTTTTAATATTCTTTGTAAGCGACAATAGAAAAGGAATTATAGATTATATTAAAATTAAAAGAGTATTGGAAGCTGATGGTCGTGGTTGGGGTTTCGGAGTTTCTGGTCTTCTATATCGTTATTTAGTGTTTCTGTTTCTAACTTCATGCATATCAACCCATATAATTCTCGTAAACTTAAGGCAGTAGAATACTGAACCCTAGAGGTAAACTGTCATAAGTGTTCTACTACCTTACCATAGTGCTGGAAGTACGTCCGTAGTCAATATTTATAAACTGACAGACATATATAGTCTTATATACCTAATTGTTTACTAAAATGTTGATCTAGTTCATTGTCCCTACAGTCTCAGACTCAGTCCTCTTCTCGAGCTGCCGCCGTTCTTGTTGTAGACATTTGACCATCGTCGTTTCCCATCAACACTTTTTTTTTAATCCTCCACGATGATTTTCTTCGTGTAAACTATTACAATCCCAAACAGAATTCTTAATATTTAGCAAGCTTCTCTTGTCAGCTTTATTTTTTCTGTCATAACAAACTTCTTAATGTTTTTGCGACACATCCTTACACTTGAGCTCATATAAATTTCATTATATTAAAGTGACAATGGCAAGTCAGGAGGAGAACTCGTGGCAACCCTGTTTCCATCGAAAAGGAAAGTGCTCGGCTCTGATTGGAGAAGCGATAGGGCTAGCCTCTCTGAGCTACTTTGGTTGTCTTCGACGGTGCACGTTCGAATCCTCTTTTACTTTTTATTCAAATATACTAATTAATTCTGCCTAATTCTAATTAATCCTTCGTAGGCTGTAATAATCGTATTCGAACATAACCTTAAAATTACAAAAAAGACAGAAAATCACAAAGTTGTCTACGTATTTGAAATTAACTGCAGAAACAATTACTAATTACTGTTATTATTATGTAATTATTTCTAGAAACAAAGGATAGGCTGAAATACTCAGTTTAACATTGCGAAATTAAATGGCATTTAAAAGAAATACGAATGAAGGAAAAAGCATAAAATGGTGTTTAAACGATTTTTAGTGTATTTATTACAAAATTATTAAGGTAGATGTGACTGTAGACTACATGCCCGTAATCTTAGATTCCTTTTATTTAATAATACAACGTATATTTTAATATTAAAATTAAAAATCCCGATTGAAACATTAACGCTTACAAGAGAAAACATATAAGCTCTCAGATGCACCTCATATGAGCCAGATTGGGGAAACCATCATTTCTTAAGAAATTGAGTCAGGAGCAGAAATAGAAGTGACATCGATTACTTTTTACTACCAGAGTGGTCTAGTGGTCTAATTGCAGTTAGCTGCATTTTGATACATAGTAGCATTGAACCCTATTGGACCACTGTTTCACAGTTATGTTCCAGGTGACGCAGGGGTACATCCCCAGGGTCGTTGCTTAAGCCCAACGTAAGTACTAATTTTGATTTGCTTGCCTTTTCAGCTTCGAGAAGGCAGCAGAAGAAGAGGTGTATGTCATTGCTGCCATAACCTCACTAACAAGGTATATGTATCTAGGTAATTGTAACCTCTTCCTTATCCATTACCATCAGGATATCCTAGCCCCCAGGACTGCTGCATGATCTGTCGTGGGATTATTCCTGGGAGGATTTTTTCTTGCCAGGTTTTTTCATCCCGCACTTAGCACGACACTCACAATATTGTTCATTTTACTATCTCCTGATTCTCCAGCTTGATACATAGGCAATCAATCCCGTTTTCTACACTCGTGTTAGGGATACTAATCGAACGCGCATGTGAGACGGAGGAAGCTTGCTACAGGTTGGCTGCTACGAGGATAAGTTTTGGGGGCTCAGACCCGGGTAAAAAAAATATATGTATTAATCTAATGTCAATTTTTAGTACCATTACTTAAATTTAAACCATTGCGGAATGGCCCATAATGGCTCTAACAGCCTCATTTCATCTCTGTGATGAAGAATGACAGGTAGTAATAGTTGGGACGTGAAGAAAGAATCGAATAGCTTCGTACTTGTCCAAAACGAATTGTAAGTTACAGTAGAAGAAACCCCTCATAAACATGGCCCATAATGGTTGCAGTTGACCTGCAACGACTGTTAGACGGTGAGTTTTAATAATCAAATATAAATTTCTCTAAGGAGTATCTACTGTTTAGACGACGCAATGTGCAAAGCCACCGTTATAAAAATGGAATAGTAGTATAGCACAGTTTACTAAAAGGAGGAGACCAGACTGCTTTCCTTCACGGAGCCACAATGGATCCATTTTGAAACACATTACATACTTTAAATTCTGCCTGGGAGTTACACTTTACATCTCGCATAGGTACAGAAAGCCCTAGCTGGACAGGTGGAATAAGTTTAATTTTTATTTATATTAACGTTTGACAAATTGTTGTTACAATTTAGCTTTTGGAGTGCTCAAAAGCGCAGGCTTGCTATTTTGTCTCTACCTTTCAAGCAATTGTTGTTTATATGTGTTTTGGTTTTTAAAAAAACAAATATAATTCACTAAAATGGAACGATATTTTATAACTGGAGTGAGTATAAAATAACGCTCAACTCGATTCTGATTTTCAAGTAAAACCTTGTGCCTATAAAAATTACTTATAAACTCACAATACATTACTAGCCAATGATTTATGTGTTCATGAATGTTTATACGGCTTGATAATTGTTTTAATTAGTTCCATACCCATTCGATTATTAAAAATGATTTTCAAATTTCTTGGCCTACTTTAGTAGACCCTGACCACGGGATACCATAACTCTATTCTGGTCTCGGTTCTGAGGAATCATTTTACCTTCTCCTCGAGTCCTTTTTAATCCATCTTCGCTTTCTTATCCTTTAATTACAAAGAGTTTAAAGGATAGACGTTTCTTTATGACCTAAATATAGAGTAGATTTACTCCACTTGTTGACACTGAACACAGTATACCAAATTTTCCCTTTCCTTAGTCCTTTTTATTCTATCTACGCTTTCTTCTCCTTTGTTTACAAAGAGTGTAACGGATAGACACTTCTTTATGGCCCACATATAGATTAGATTAATTCCACTTGTCGACCCAGACCACGAATTACCAATTATGACCTTTCGTTAGTCCTTTTTAATCCATCTACAATTCTTATCATTTAAGGAATGTTCAAAATTGGTATCCCGTGTTCAGAGTCGACAAGTGGAATAAATCTACATTATATCTGGGTCACAAAGAAGCATCTATCAGTTACCGTCTTTGTAATTCAGAATGAGAAAGCTTAGATGGATTAGGAAGGACTAAGGAAAGGGCAAAATTGGTATCCCGAAGTCAGGGTCGACAAGTAGAATAAATCTACTCTTTATAGGGGTTATAAAGAAGCGTCTATCCATTTATACTCTTTGTAATTCAGGATAAGAAAGCGTAGATAGATTAAGAAGGACTAACGAAAGGGCAAAATTGTTATCCCGTGGTCAGGGTCGACAATGGGAGTAAATCTAACCTTTATATGTATTATAAAGAAGCGCCTATCCGTAACACTATTGGAAATTCAGCATGATAAAGCGTAGACGGAATAGGAAGCGCTAAGGATAGGACGAAATTGGTAGCACGTGGTCAGTGTCGACAAGTGGAATAAATATACTCTATTTCTGGGTCACAAAGAAGCATCTAAACGTTACAAGTTTTGTAACTCAGGATAAGAAAGAGTAGATGGATTACGAAGGACTAAGGAAAAAGCAAAATTGGTATCACGTGGTCAGGGTCGACAAGTGGAGTAAATCTACTCTATGGATCATAACGAAGCGTCTGTCCGTTACACTCTTTGTAATTCAGGATGAGAAAGCGTAGATGGATTAAGAAGGACTAACGAAAGGGCAAAATTGTTATCCCGTGGTCAGGGTCGACAATGGGAGTAAATCTAACCTTTATATGTATTATAAAGAAGCGCCTATCCGTAACACTATTGGAAATTCAGGATAAGAAAGCGTATATGGATTAGGAAGGGCTAAGGATAGGACAAAATTGGTAGCACGTGGTCAGTGTCGACAAGTGGAATAAATATACTCTATTTCTGGGTCACAAAGAAGCATCTAAACGTTACAAATTTTGTAATTCAGGATAAGAGAGAGTAGATGGATTACGAAGGACTAAGGAAAAGGCAAAATTGGTATCACGTGGTCAGGGTCGACAAGTGGAGTAAATCTACTCTATGGATCATAACGAAGCGTCTGTCCGTTACACTCTTTGTAATTCAGGATGAGAAAGCGTAGATGGATTAGGAAGGACTAAGAAAAGGGCAAAATTGGTGTTCCGTGGTCAGGGTCGACAAGGGGAGTCAATCTACTTTTTATAGGGGTTATAAAGAAGCGTCTGTCCATTACACTCTTTGTAATTCAGTGTAAGAAATAGTAGATGGATGAGGAAGGAATAAGACAAGGGCAAAATCTCGTGGTCAAGGTCAACAAGTGGAATAAATATAAGAATGTAACGAATAGACGCTTCTTTAAAACCTAGATATAGAGTAAATTTATTCCACTTGTCGACCCGGACCACGGGATACCTATTTTGCCCTTTTCTTAGTCCTTTTTATGCCATCTACGCTTTCTTGTCATTTATTACAAAGAGTGTAACGGATAGACTCTTCTTTAAGACCCAGATGTAGATTAGATTTATTCCACTTGTCGACCCTGACCACGTGATACCAATTTTGCTTTTTTCTTAGTCATTTTTAATCCACCTACGTTTTCTTATCCTTAAATTACAAAGATATTAACGGATAGACGCATCTTTATGACTACGATATAGAGTAGATATATGTGATTCTCGGCCCTGACCATGGAATACCAATTTTGCCCATTCTTTAGTCTTTTTCAAAATACATCTACGCTTTTTTATTCTTTAATTACAAAGAGGTCAACGGATAGACGCTTTTTTGTGCCCCTTATATAGAGTAGATTGATTCCACTTGTCGATCCTGACCACGGGATACCAATTTTTCCTTTCCTTTGTCCTTTTTATTCCATCTACGCTTCTTATCCTTTAATTACAAAGAGTGTAACGAATAGACGCTTCTTTAAAACCAAGATATAGAGTAGATTTGTTCCATTTGTCGACCCTGACCACGGGATACCTATTTTGCCCTTTTCTTAGTCCTTTTTATGCCATCTACGCTTTCTTATCATTTAATTACAAAGCGTGTAGCGGATACTGGCTTCTTTATTATCCAGATATACAGTAGATTTATTCCACTTGTCGACTCTGACTACGGGATACCAAATTTTCTCTTTCCTTAATCATGTTCAATCCATCTACGCTTTCTTATCATTTAATTACATAGTGTGTAAAGATAGAAGCTTTTTTAAAACCCATATATAGAGTAGATTTATTCCACTTGTCTACCCTGATCACGGAATACCAAGTTTGCCCTTTCCATAGTCTTTTTTAATCTATTTTCGCTTTCTTGTTACTTATTATAAAGAGTGTAACGTATAGACTCTTCTTTAAGACCCAGATGTAGAATAGATTTATTCCACTTGTCGACCCTGACCATGGGATAGCAATTTTACCCTTTCCTTAGTCCTTCTTAATCCATCTACGCTTTATTATCCTTCAATTACAGAGCGTGAAACGGATCCTGGCTTCTTTATGACCCAGATATAGAGTACATTTATTCCACTTGTCGACCCTGACCACGGGATACCTATTTTCCTCTTTCCTTAGTCATTTTTAATCCATCTACACTTTCTTATCCTTTAATTACAAAAAGTGTAACTAATAGACCCTTCTTTATGACCAAGATATAGAGTAGATTTATTCCTCCAGAATAACTCCCTAAAAAAAATAGAAATTTGTTTCTGAACTTCTTATCTTTTTATTATCGTCCAAGCCCAGACACCTTGTCCTCTATGTGTGCAACACCGCACAACGGTCGTTTCTTACTCGCACAGTTCCTATAACTGGAGTTGCTAGCTGGTTTCTCTCTAATACCTCGATAACAAACACATAACTATATCAGGGAAGCAATCTGGTGCGAAAAAAATATGATTCTTCTCTAGCTTCTATCTCAATCCAGCCTTTAATTCACTTATATATCTTCGCCATTGCTGAAGATTAATTTATTCTCCACAACTCCGAATTACATGATAAAAATGCCTCTTTCTATATCCCTAATGCAATTCAGTTTATACTCGTTAGCTCCATTAGTCTTTATTATAACGAAGGTGGTTTTAGTAGTTGAAGTGAAACCAAGATAACGGAGGAGACGTAGAGAGCTGTTGTGCGTGATAAACACTTTTAGACGTAATAGAATAGTTGATACTTTATTTGTAGTTTTCAGGAAAATAGTGTGACAATTATACACTGTAAAAATAGGAAAGGATTGTGGAAATAAAGTACAGTGTGTAGGAAGTACAGTAAGCTTAAACTTGAAGTAAACCTGATCTCCATTGGAGTCACACCTTAAATCCTTTTCTAAGAAATATAATAAAGAAACGTAGGTGGAACCTAATGATCCTCTAATGCTGAGGATAGGAGAGAAGTTTGACAACAATGGGATTGTATAGGCCTATGGTACCAGATGGCTAACCCTAGAACTGGAAGGAAAAATATATATAAATATTATGAGAATGTTGTGGTGCTATATGTTGGAGAAAATGCGGAAATATTTTCTTGTGTTTCATTCACCAATCATTATTAACTCGATTTTTCTATTTAACGGATTAGCATTTTACTATTTGTTTATTAAATTTATTTCCCCACTGTCTCGCTTGCTACATTTTATTCCTTCTTTGTATTTGGCTAATGATTATTTGTGATGTGAAATAGGGATTTGTGACATAACTTTTAATTTTCATTCGCTTTCATTTCATGTGGATTTCATTTCGCCTGTCGAGTTTTTTTTCGACTTTACGTAGGCCTATCGTTTACTTATATACAGTAGTGAAATGTCAGTTCTGTTGCCTCTATCTTTTTATGGTACTTTTTGATGGCCTTTACGTTATCATCATTTGCTTCAAGATCAGAAAAACTCTAAATCTAGGACTCTAGATTAAACGGTTGCATGTAATTCCTTAGAGCCATGGTTTTAACGCGTCTACGTGAAGTGGAATGAAATAGGAAGAATTCACTGAAAACTTTGACTAGGTAATAGACCAAAAACAAAAATATTTTGTTACAGCTATAAATTCTATCTTCTACGACTATTTTGCAACGGTTTATTAGAGCGAAAACAAAAATAATTTCTTGCATTAGTTTCAATGGGTATTTCGCAACGTATAATTCATTTGAGACATAGCTATAATCCATTTGTGTGAAATGAAATAAACAGGAAGAATAGCTGGAAAAAGTATTCGTATGACAGTCTCAATATTTATGTCCTATATAATATAGGTATTTAAAACCGTAGTTCACTTGGGCCATTATTTCAATGTATTTGTGTGAGCTTAAATAAAATGAAAAGATTTTCCTGAAAACTTTGTTGATGCAATATACTGATATTTTAGTAATAAGACCACATATGTGTAATTTTATATACTACAAATACATTATATATATTATATATATTATGTATAAATATATTATATATTTTATATACATTATTTATATTATATACATTATACATTATTATATATATTAAAACAACATAGGTTATTCAAATACAAGAATATTTATTAATTTATAATGTATAAGGTCAAAATTACAATAATTATTGTAATTTTCATTCCTGATGATGTTGGTACTGTTTACCGACGAAAAGCTTTGGATATAAATTAATAAATATTCTTGTATTTGAATAACCTATGTTGTTTTAAATTATTAAACAAGAAAACGTATTTTATATTTATATATATTATTATATATATATATATATATATATATATATATATAATAGTGTGATTCCCTTAAACCACTATTTCAACACATTTATATGAACACAAGTAATGTAAAAAAAGTTTTAAAGTCAATTTCAACTTACATCAGTAAAGAAAAAATTTATTCTATTTTCTATTCATTTTATAATTACAATTAATTTAAGTATGTATATACGTATGTAAGAATAACAATGTCAAGTGGCAAAATTGAAAGCTAATTTCCTTGCAATTTTCCATTTTTCTTTATATGTATGTTGTTGAACTATTATTTTTGCTTGTTACTATTTATACGCTATCTTTCTGTCGCTTGTAATGTGTTGTAGATTCTTCTCGCTTTCCTTTGTTTGCGAAGCAAGGTTCGATACCGTTAATCCAGTGTGTATGTTTATTTTATTCTTTTCATTCATTTTTAATCCTAGAGCATGATTTATGATGTGGTAACCATGGCAACAATTTAAGGTTATACAATGGAAGTTTTTCATATAGATCTTTGAGAAATTCAATTCTATCTTTGGAAAGTTGGCTCATTGCCAAAAAGCGCTAGACTTCAGACATGAAGACAATCAATTCGAATTCGACCTTAGACCCCCAAATTTTTTAAATTCAATATTTGAATAAATATTTGAAAAAACTATATTAGCATCAATATTCATCGAATATATTTGAACTTGATTGTATGAATAAAAAGGTATTTTATTAACGATAAAAATTTGTAAAAGATATATAGGCTATATCAGGAGAGTGTGAGTGAGCTAATAGAACGAATTCAATCAAAGAAAGATATATAGGCTATATCAGGAGAGTGTGAGTGAGCTAATAGAACGAATTCAATCAAAGAAAGATATATAGGCTATATCAGGAGAGTGTGAGTGAGCTAATAGAACGAATTCAATCAAAGAAAGATATATAGGCTATATCAGGAGAGTGTGAGTGAGCTAATAGAACGAATTCAATAGGAAGATTTTGCTCTAAGCCTTTACGTAATAACCGAAAATAAAAATATTTTGTAGCAGAGTTTCTACGGCAATTTACACTGTGAAATTCTAATTCTGTTTAGTCATATTTTAAACGCATCTATTTAAGTGTAAATAAAATATTCAAAATTTTCTAAAAACGTTCCTGTAATAGGCTGGAAATAAAAAGTTTTTTTTTACAGAAGTTTATTTACATCGTTATTGGGAAAATATCTTAAGCTTTTGCAGTGTATTAAACGGCTGTAGGAGAAAACTTTATTTCATCAGTGCATTTTATTAAACTTTCATGCAGAACTTAGTTGCCAAACTAATACTACGTGAATATCAGAGGTCGTACAAGAACTTCCTACACTTAACTCTTCGAGTATAAATTCTCTAACTAAACCAAGGACAGAGAGAACATACCTTCGACTCCATTTAAGAAACACTGACTTCTACTAATAAAATACTACATCTCTATGAGGAGGTTTTTTCCTAAATTAATCCTCTTCTTTAATTGTGATAAAATTATTTTTCATATTGTTTTTAAATTTATAAAAGTATAATGTAATTATTAAATTGTTTTATCTTTAACTTGAACTATTAAATTTTACAACTGGACATCTATAAAAAAAGATTTCCAAGTGACACTTCTATATGCAATCATATATGAAGCCACCCTTTCAGGAGTTTCATCCCATTTTCAAAACGGGTCTTATATGAATTAATGTTTTATTGGAAGTTTGTTTATATATATATATATATATATATATATATATATATATATATATATATATATATATATAGCTGTGAAGGTTTCCTTATATATTGCTTTCCAAATATTTAAAGAAGTTTTGAACATGATATTTTACACGATAATCCGCTATTGACACTCTATTCCGTCTTAAGTCAAATACATTATTATATAAGAAAACACAACAATTCAGTCCTAGATCTGTAGGGAAATAAAGCATAGACTTGTAGAGAATTATTCCGAATTACAATTAATTATTCAAACTATTCCTAGAGAAATAGAAACAGACAAGGTTATACAATCGACGAAAAAGACGTCATCACTATTGCAAATTAAAAACTGACTAAACTTTTAGGTCCAAAATAATCACGAACAGCATTATAATTAATTAAATAATTATAAATCTAACATGAACCTCATTTAAGAAGGAATATTATTTGACAATGAACACCGTATTCTGTAAGCTAGAGTCCACGATTAGTTTTAACGAGACAAAAAAACCGACAACATCTAACTGGATAAGACAGTTGCGAAACCGGATGGCATTGAAAGAAATAGTTATTCCTATCCTAGGTAAGTCTATTAGAGAGGGGATAGGTGGGGAATCTACTATGACCTCATTTCGCCTGTTTTGTCAATTGTTCTTGCGACATCTATACAGCCAATAGACAAACTCTGTATGAGTTAGATGTGCACCTTTTTTTCAACAGATTAGTGCTGTAAGTTTGGTAATTTTTAATTTGCCCAATTACCAAAAACGATGTGGATAGTTGCACAAAATTTTAAAAATGTATAAGATATTTTTAGATGAAGTGATTGCTACTCCGCAGAAAAATAACATCGTTTAACTTCTCGTTACTAAACTGTTTTGAAATAATTTCTTTTCACAATAAAAGTATTGACAAAAACCTCAACACCATGAAAATAATAAAAATAACTAATGTTACAAGTTAAACTCTTATGTAATGTATGTATTTCCCACTTATGTAATGTATGTATGATTACACTTATGTAATGTACGTATGATCACACTTATGTATGATTAAACACTTAAGTAATGTATGTATGGTCACACTTATGCATGATTATCCACTTACGAAATGTATGTATGATCACATTTATGTATAATTAAACACTTACGTAATGTATGTATGATCACAAATATGTATGATTAAACATTTATCTAATGTATGTATGATCACACGTATATATAATTAAACACTTATGTAATTTATGTATGATCACACCTATGTATGATTAAACACTTATGTAATGTATGTATGATCACACCTCTGTTTGAATAAACACTTATATAATGTATGTATGATCACACCTATGCATGCCTTACACTTATGTAACGTATGTATGATCAGACCACTGTTTGATTAAACACTTATTTAATGTATGTATGATCATACTTATGTATGATTAAAAACTTATGTAATGTATGTATGATTTCACTTATGTAAGATTAAACACTTACGTAATGTATGTATGATTACACTTATGTATGATTGAACACTTATGTAATGTATGGATGATCACATCTATGTATGATTAATCACCTCTATAATGTATGTATGATCACACCTCTGTTTGATTAAACACTTATATAATGTATGTATGATCACACCTATGTATGATTAAACACTTATGTAATGTATGTATGATCACACCTATGCATGCCTTACACTTATGTAATGTATGTACAATCACACCTCTGTTTGATTAAACACTTATGTAATATATGTATGATCATAATTATGTATGATTAAACATTATGTAATGTATGCATGATCACACCTATGCATGCCTTACACTTATGTAATGTATGTATGATCATCACACCTCTGTTTGATTAAACACTTATGTAATATATATATGATCATAATTATGTATGATTATACATTATACATTATACATTTATGTAATGTATGTATGATCACACTTATGTATGATTAAACACCTATGTTATGTATGTATGATCACACCTCTGTTTGAATAAACACTTATGTAATGTATGTATGATCACACCTATGCATGACTTACACTTATGTAACGTATGTATGATCAGAACTCTGTTTGATTAAACACTTATTTAATGTATGTATGATCATACTTATGTATGATCATACTTATGTATGATTAAAAACTTATGTAATGTATGCATGAATTCACTTATGTAAGATTAAACACTTACGTAATGTATGAATGATTACACTTATGTATGATTGAACACTTATGTAATGTATGGATGATCACACCTAAGTATGATTAATCACCTCTGTAATGTATGTATGATCACATCTCTGTTTGATTAAACACTTATATAATGTATATATGATCACACGTATGTATGGTTAAACACTTATGTAATGTATGTATGATCACACCTATGCATGCCTTACACTTATGTAATGTATGTACGATCACAACTCTGTTTGATTAAACACTTATGTAATATATGTATGATCATAATTATGTATGATTAAACACTTATGTAATATATGTATGATCATAAATATGTATGATTATACATTTATGTAATGTATGTATGATCACACTTATGTATGATTAAACACCTATGTAATGTATGAATGATCACACCTCTGTTTGAATAAACACTTATGTCATGTATGTATGATCACACCTATGCATGCCTTACACTTATGTAACGTATGTATGATCAGACCTCTGTTTGATTAAACACTTATTTAATGTATGTATGATCATACTTATGTATGATTAAAAACTTATGTAATGTATGTATGATTTCACTTATGTAAGATTAAACACTTACGTAATGTATGTATGATTACACTTATGTATGATTGAACACTTATGTAATGTATGGATGATCACACCTATGTATGATTAATCACCTCTGTAATGTATGAATGATCACACCTCTGTTTGATTAAACTCTTATGTAATATATGTATGATCATAAATATGTATGATTATACATTTATGTAATGTATGTATGATCACACTTATGTATGATTAAACACCTATGTAATGTATGAATGATCACACCTCTGTTTGAATAAACACTTATGTAATGTATGTATGATCACACCTATGCATGTCTTACACTTATGTAACGTATGTATGATCAGACCTCTGTTTGATTAAACACTTATTTAATGTATGTATGATCATACTTATGTATGATTAAAAACTTATGTAATGTATGTATGATCACACGTCTTTTTTTGATTAAACACTTATGTAATATATGTATGATCACACGTATGTATAATTAATCACTTATGTAATGTATCTATGATCACAAGTCTGTATGCCTTACACTTATTTAATGTATGTATGATCACACCTATGTATGAATAAACACTTATGTAATGTATGTATGATCACACGTATGTATGATTAATCACTTATGTAAAGTATGTATGATCACACCTATGTATGATTAAACACTTATGTAATGTATGTATGATCACACCTATGTATGATTAAAAACTTATGTAATGTATGTATGATCACACCTATGTATGCCTTACACTTATGTAATGTATGTATGATCACACATATGTATGATTAAACACCTACGTAATGTATGTATGATCACACCTATGTATGATTAAACAATTATATAATGTATGTATGATCACACCTATGTATGCCTTACACTTATATAATGTATGTATGATCACACGTCTTTTTGATTAAACACTTATGTAATGTATGTATGATCACACCTATGTATGATTACACACTTATGTAATGTATGTATAATCAGACGTATGTATGATTAAACTTTTATGTAATGTATGTATGATCACATTTCAAATCAATTATTTGGTGTGTCTACCAGCTACATCACTGTGCCCCGGAGTGTTGAGTCACTTGATGGAGGAATGATTTATTCGGTGTCTACCAGCTACATCACCATGCCTAGGATTGTTAAGTTATTTAAAGGAGAAATGAATTAATCGGTGTCTACCCTCAACATCCTAATAACCTCGGTGTTTTGATTTACTTGAAGGAGGAATGAATAAATCGGCGTCTACCAACATCTCTAGGCCTTGGAATGTTGAGTTATTTGAAGGAGAAATGAATTAATTTGTGTCTACCAGCTTCATCTCTATGCCTCGGAGTGTTGAGTTAGTCGAAAGAGGAATGAATTATTCGGTGTTTCTACCAGCTACATCTCTATGCCCCGGAGTTTTGAGTTACTTGAGGAAGGAATGATTTATTCGGTGTCTACCAGCTTCATCACCATGCCTGGGATAGGTGAGTTACTTGAAGGAGGAAGGAATAAATCTGTGTCTGCCAACCACCTCTCTATGCCTCCGAGTGTTGAGTTACTTGAATAAGGAATGAATTATTCGGTGTCTACCAGCTACATCTCTATGCCTCGGAGTGTTAAGTTAGTTGAAAGAGGAATAAATTATTCGGTGTTTCTACCAGCTACATCTCTATGCCCCCTGAGTTTTGAGTTACTTGAGGAAGGAATGATTTATTCGGTGTCTACCAGCTTCATCACCATGCCTGGGATAGGTGAGTTACTTGAAGGAGGAAGGAATAAATCTGTTACTGCCAACTACCTCTCTATGCCTCCGAGTGTTGAGTTACTTGAATAAGGAATGAATTATTCGGTGTCTAGCAGCTACATCTCTGTGCCTCGGAGTGTTACGTTACGTGAAGAAGGAATGCATTATTCGGTGTCTTTCAGCTACATCTTTCTACCTTCGGTGTGTTGAGTTACTTGAAGAAGGAAGTCATTATTCGGTGTCTACCAGCTACATCTCTATGCCGCGGAGTGTTGAGTTACTTGAGAAGGAAGGCATTATTCGGTATCTACCAGCAACATCTTTCTACCTTCGGTGTGTTTAGTTACTTGAAGAAGGAAGGCATTATTCGGTGTCTACCAGCTACATCTCTATGCTTCCGAGTGCTGAGTTACTCGAAGGAGGAATGAATTATTCGATAGCTACCAGCTACATCTCTATGCCTCCGATTACTGAGTTACTCGAAGGAGGAATGAATTATTCTGTATCTACCAGCTACATCTTTCTGATTTCGGTGTTCAGTTACTTGAACGAGGAATGAATTATTCGGTGTCTACCAGTTACATCTTTTTGCCTCGGAGTGTTGAGTTACTTGATGGAGGAATGAATTATTCGGTATCTACCAGCTGTACCTTTCTGCCTTCGGAGTGCTGAGTTACTTGAAGAAAGAATGCATTATTCGGTGTCTACCAGCTACATCTCTGTGCCTCGGAGTGTTACGTTACTTGAAGAAGGAATGCTTTATTCGGTGTCTACCAGCTACATCTCTATGCCTCGGAGTGTTGAGTTACTTGAAGAAGGAATGCATTATTCGGTATCTACCAGCTACATCTCTGTGCATCGGAGTGTTGAGATACTTGAAGGAGGAATGCATTATTCGGTGTCTACCAGCTACATCCCTATGCCTCGAAGTGTTGAGATACTTGAAGAAGGAAGGCATTATTCGGTGTCACCAACTACACCTGTCTATCTTCGGTGAGTTGAGTTACTTGAAGAAGGAATGCATTTTTCGGTGTCTACCAGCTACATCTCTATGCCTCGGAGTGTTGAGTTACTTGAACGAGGAATGAATTATTCGGTGTGTACCAGTTACATCTTTTTGCCTCTGAGTATTGAGTTACTTGATGGAGGAATGAATTATTCGGTATCTACCAGCTACACCTTTCTACCTTCGGTGTGTTGAGTTACTTGAAGAAAGAATGAATTATTTGGTGTCTACCAGCTACATCTCTATGCCTCGGAGTGTTGAGTTACTTGAAGAAGGAATGCTTTATTTGATATCTACCAGCTACACCTTTATACCTTCGGTGTGTTGAGTTACTTGAAGAAGGAATGCATTATTCGGTATCTACCAGCTACATCTCTATGCATCGGAGTGTTGAGTTACTTGAAGAAGGAATGCATTATTCGGTGTCTACCAGGTGCACCACTATGACTCGGAGAGTTTAGTTACTTGAAAGAGGTATGAATTATTCTGTATCTACCAGCTACATCTTTCTGATTTTGGTGTGTTGAGTTACTTGAAGGAGGAATGAATTATTCGGTGTTTACCAGCTACACCTTTCTACCTTCGGAGTGTTTAGTTAATGAAGAAGGAATGCATTTTTCGGTTTCTACCAACTACATCTCTATGCCTCCGATTGCTGGGCTACTTGAAGGAGGAATGAATAATTCGGTGTCTACCAGCTACATCTCTATGCCTCGAACTGTTGAGTTATTCGAAAGAGGCATGATTTATTCTGTATCTACCAGCTACATCTTTCTGATTTCGGTGTGTTGAGTTACTTGAAGGAGGAATAAATTATTCGGTGTCTACCAACTACATCTATGTGCCTCGGAGTGTTACGTTACTTGAAGAAGGAATGTATAATTCGGTGTCTACCAGCTACATAACTAGGCCTCGGAGTGTTACGTTACGTGAAGAAGGAATGCATTTTTCGGTGTCTACCAGCTATATCTCTATGCCTCGGAGTGTTGAGTTACTTGAAGAAGGAATGCTTTTTTGGTGTTTCCCAGCTACATCTTTATGCCTCGGAGTGCTGAGTTACTTGAAGGAGGAATGAATTATTCGATAGCTACCAGCTACATCTCTATGCCTCGGAGTGTTGAGTTACTTGAAGAGGGAAGGCATTATTCGGTATCTACCAGCTGCATCTTTCTACCTTCGGTGTGTTGAGTTACTTGAAGAAGGAAGGCATTATTCGGTGTCTACCAGCTACATCTCTATGCTTCCAAGTGCTGAGTTACTTGAAGGAGGAATGAATTATACGATAGCTACCAGCTACATCTCAATGCCGCGGAGTGATGAGTTACTTGAAGAAGGAAGGCATTATTCGGTAACTACCAGTTACATCTTTCTACCTTCGGTGTGTTGAGTTACTTGAAGAAGGAAGGCATTATTCTGTGTCTACCAGCTACATCTCTTAGCTTCCGAGTGCTGAGTTACTTGAAGGAGGAATGAATTATTCGATAGCTACCAACTACATCTCTATGCCTCCGATTACTGAGTTACTCAAATTAGGAATGAATATTTCTGTATCTACCAGCTACATCTTTCTGATTTCGGTGTGTTCAGTTACTTGAAGCAGGAATGAATTATTCGTTGTCTACCAACTACATCTCTATGCCTCGGAGTGTTACTCTACTTGAAGAAGAAATGCATTATTCGGTATCTACTAGCTACATCTCTATGACTCGGAGTGTTGAGTTACTTGAAGGAGGAATGAATTATTCGGTGTCTACCAGCTACATCTCTGTGCCTCGGAGTGTTACGTTACTTGAAGAAGGAATGTATAGTTCGGTGTCTACCAGCTACATCTCTATGCCTTGGTGTGTTACATTACTTGAACGAAGAATGCATTACTAAGTGTCTACCCGCTACATCACTAGGCCTCGGAGTGTTACGCTACGTGAAGAAGGAATGCATTATTCGGTGTCTTCTAGCTACATCTTTCTACCTTCGGTGTGTTGAGTTACTTGAAAAAGGAATGCATTTTTCGGTGTCTACCAGCAACACCTTTCTACCTTCCGTGTGTTGAGTTACTTGAAGAAGGAATGCATTATTCGGTATCTACCAGCTGTACCTTTCTACCTTCGGAGTGTTGAGTTACTTGAAGATGGAATGCATTATTTGGTATCTACCAGCTGTACCTTTCTACCTTCGTTGTGTTGAGTTACTTGAAGTAGGAATGCATTATTCGATAGCTACCAGCTACACCTCTATACCTCCGATTGCTTAGTTACTCGAAGGAGGAATGAATTATTCTGTATCTACCAGCTACATCTCTCTGATTTCGGTGTGTTCAGTTACTTGAACGATGAATGAATTATTCGTTGTCTACCAGTTACATCTTTTTGCCTCGGAGTGATGAGTTACTTGATGGAGGAATGGATTATTCGGTATCTACCAGCTGTACCTTTCTACCTTCCGAGTGCTGAGTTACTTGAAGAAAGAATGCATTATTCGGTGTCTACCAGCTACATCTCTATGCCTCGGAGTGTTGAGTTACTTGAAGAAGGAATGCTTTAATTGGTATCTACCAGCTACACCTTTCTACCTCCGGTGTGTTGAGTTACTTGAAGAAGGAATGCATTATTCGGTATCTACCAGCTACATCTCTATGCATCGGAGTGTTGAGATACTTGAAGGAGGAATGCATTATTCGGTGTCTACTAGCTACATCTCTATGCCTCGAAGTGTTGAGATACTTGAAGAAGGAATGTTTTTTTGGTGTTTACCAGCTACATCTTTATGCCTCGGAGTGTTGAGTTACTTGAAGAAGGAAGGCATTATTCGGTGTCACCATCTACACCTTTCTATCGTCGGTGTGTAGAGTTACTTGAAGAAGGAATGAATTTTTTGGTGTCTACCAGCTACTCCTTTCAACCTTCCGTGTGTTGAGTTACTTGAAGAAGGAATGTATTATTCGGTGTCTACCAGCTACAACTTTCTACCTTCCGTATTTTGAGATACTTGAAGAAGGAATGCATTATTCGTTATCTACCAGGTACACCACTATGCCTCGGAGAGTTTAGTTACTTGAAAGAGGTATGAATTATTCTGTATCTACCGGCTACATCTTTCTGATTTTGGTGTGTTGAGTTACTTGAAGGAGGAATGAATTATTCTGTATCTACCAGCCACATCTCTCTGATTTCGGTGTGTTCAGTTACTTGAACGAGGAATGAATTATTCGGTATCTACCAGCTGTACCTTTTTACCTTCGGAGTGCTGAGTTACTTGATGAAAGAATGCATTATTCGGTGTCTACCAGCTACATCTCTATGCCTCGGACTGTTGAGTTACTTGAAGAAGGAATGCTTTGTTTGGTATCTACCAGCTACACCTTTCTACCTTCGGTGTGTTGAGTTACTTGAAGAAAGAATGTATTATTCGGTGTCTACCAGCTACATCTCTATGCCTCGGAGTGTTGAGTTACTTGAAGAAGGAATCCTTTATTTGGTATCTACCAGCTACACCTTTCTACCTTCGGTGTGTTGAGTTACTTGAAGAAGGAATGCATTATTCGGTGTCACCAGCTACACCTTTCTATCTTCGGTGTGTTGAGTTACTTGAAGAAGGAATGAATTTTTTGGTGTCTACCAGCTACACCTTTCTACCTTCCGTGTGTTGAGTTACTTGAAGAAGGAATGTATTATTCGGTGGTTACCAGCTACAACTTTCTACTTTCCGTGTTTTGAGTTACTTGAAGAAGGAATGCATTATTCGGTATCTACCAGGTACACCACTATGCCTCGGAGAGTTTAGTTACTTGAAAGAGGTATGAATTATTCTGTATCTACCAGCTACATCTTTCTGATTTCGGTGTGTTGAGTTACTTTAAGGAGGAATGAATAATTCTTTGTCTACTCGCTACATCACTAAGCCTCGGATTGTTGAGTTACTTAAAGAAGGAGTATTTTTTTGGTGTTTTCCAGCTACATCTTTATGCCTCGGAGTGTTGAGTTACTTGAAGAAGGAATACATTATTCGGTGTATACCAGTTACAACTCTATGCCTCGGAGTGTTGAGTTACTTTCAAGAGGCATGAATTATTCTGTTTCTACCAGCTACATCATTCTCATTTCGGTGTGTTGAGGTACTTGAAGGAGGAATGAATTATTCGGTGTCTACCAGCTACATCTCTCTGATTTTGCTGTGTTGAGTTACTTGCAGGATGAATGAATTATTCGGTGTCTACCAGCTACATCTCTATGCCTCGGAGTGTTGAGTTACTTGAAAGAGGCATGAATTATTCTGTATCTACCAGCTATATCTTTCTGATTTCGGTGTGTTGAGTTACTTGAAGGAGGAATGAATTATTCCGTATCTACCAGCTACACCTTTCTACCTTATGTGTGTTGAGTTATTTGAAGAAGTAATGCATTATTCGTTGTCTACCAGCAACATCTCTATGCCTCCGAGTGCTGAGTTACTTGAAGGAGGAATGCATTATTCGGTATCTACCAGCTACACCTTTCTACCTTCGGTATGTTGAGTTACTTGAAGAAGGAATTCATTAATCGGTGCCTACCAGCTACATCTCTATGCTTCCGAGTGCTGAGTTACTTGAAGGAGGAATGAATTATTCGGTATCTACCGGATACATCTCTATGCCTCGAAGTGTTGAGTTACTTGAAAGAGGCATGAATTATTCGGTGTCTATCAGCTACATCTCTATGCCTCGGAGTGTTGAGTTACTTGAAAAAGGCATGCATTTTTCTGTATCTACCAGCTACATCTTTTTGATTTCGGTGTGTTGAGTTACTTGAGGGAGGAATGAATTATTCGGTGTCTACCAGCTACATCTCTATTCCTCGGAATGTTGAGTTATATGAAAGAGGCATGAATTATTCTGTATCTACCAGCTATATCTTTCTGATTTTGGTGTCTTGAGTTACTTGCAGGAGGAATGAATTATTTGTTATCTACCAGCTACATCCTATGCCTCGGAGTGTTAATCTACTTGAGAGAGGAATGAATTATTCTGTATCTACGAGCTACATCTTTCTGATTTCGGTGTGTTGAGTTACTTGAAGGAGGAATGAATTATTCGGTATCTACCAGCTACATTTTTCTAACTTCGGTGTGTTGATTTACTTGAAGTAGGAATGAATTTTTCGGTGTCTACCAGCTACATCTCTATGCCTCGGAGTGTTGAGTTACTTGATAGAGGCATGAATTATTCGGTGTCTCCGAGCTACATCTCTATGCTTATGAGTGTTGAGTTGCTTAAAGGAGGATTGAATTTTTCGGTATCTACCAGCTACATCTTTCTGGTGGGGTACAAAGTAGTTCGCCTCCACGTGGTGTACCCTGGGTAATGCTAAATGAACTGCAGCTCTTCTTCTATAACCGTGCCACAAATTAAAGGAAGAAGAAGACGAATCGGCCCTTTTCGGGGCCAGCATAACGACGCCTCTATCAGCCATAAATCGCATAGTTTTAATATTATATTTTGGAACGCAGGCGGACTGAGTCTCACAAAATTCAGCGAGCTGAAGACTATTTTGAATGAATATCAGATTGACCTTTTTATAGTGGCTGAAGCAGGCGCCGTCGCCGACACAACTCAATTTTACCAGGTTGACAACTACACGATTCATACATTGCAAAGAAGCAGACAAGTGGCATCGGGAATGATTGTTGGGATTTTGAAAGACCTACCATCTAAGTTCAAAATCATACATGAAATGGACGAAGACGACAAAATGGAAGCAATACAAGTTGATTGTTGGATTGACAACAATCATTTTCGAGTTGTAGGAGCCTACAACCCACCGAAAAACATTTTTAATGACCATAGACTGGATCAGACGATCGACAACGATACAATTATTATTGGCGATTTCAACGCACCTTCTGTCAGATGGGGGTGCTCGCGAACAACAACGGTGGGAAGAGCCATGGAAGATTTCATCGACAGCGTGCCGCTCACTCTCCTGACAACCGATCATATCTTTCTTTCCTTTACTGGCCGCCTCGGTAAACCGGACCTGATATTGCCGCATGCAAGTATCGCCGACCGCTGCCAACACCAACTGCTGGAAGACCCCTCCGGGTGTGGACACAAAATTATTCTACTAAAAGCAAGACCAGAGGAAAACGTCCAGCCCAGGAAAAGACTAATGAGGTGGAACTTCAAAAAGGCAAATTGGACTGCCTTCGCTGAAGACACTGACGAAAGACTGAAGAATATATTTCCGACAGGAAACCCAAACAGCACAATGACGAAAATCACGAAATCTATACTAGAGATCGCCGAACTCCATATCCCCAGAGGCCAAGTAAAAAAGTACTCACCATTCTGGAGTGCGGAACTTACAAAGCTCAAGAAAGAAAGAGACCCTGCCAGACACACGGCAGAACACAGCAACAACCTGGGTGATTGCATCAAACTTAGGAAGGCACAGGCGAAACTGCAACGGACGATAGTAAATAGCAAAAGAAGTCAATTCAGAAATTTCATCGCGGGAATCGACTTCAGGAAGGACGGAACTAAAGCACACACATTCATCTCCAGGCTGAATAACGAAAGTAAGAGCTTCAAAGCCCACCCGATCAAACATGGACAAGAAATCATTGTCAATAGGGAGGACATTGCCAACCATTTCTGTAAATTGTTCTCCTTACGACCAGACTTCCAGCACTTTAAGAACCACCGAAAAATAGCAACTCCAGCAACCGCACTGAGCGGGAAAGACATAAACCTTTTCCAGGCGGATTTTAACTTGTCGGAATTAAGGCTAGCTATAAGTGAAATCAGGTGTGGAAGAAGCTGTGGAGTTGATGATGTCAGTCCCGAATTCATTGTACATCTGGGCAAAGAAGCACAAAAAACCTTACTCATGGCTATGAATGAGAGCTGGCGCATCGGTATCCCAGACACGTGGAAGAAGGCGGTAGTGGTACCCGTGTTTCAGAAAGGAAAGGATCCCGAGAAATTTTGCAGTTATAGACCGATCAGTCTTACTTCTGTTACCTTCAAAGGGTTGGAAAGGATGGTCAACCACAGGCTGGAGGCCTATATAGAGAGAACTAATATAATTCGTGAAGAACAGGCTGGTTTTAGAAAACAAAAATCCACTATTGACCAAGTCAATAAGCTCTCCCAGTGCGTGAAGGATGGCTTTCACCGAAAAACTTCCACCCTTGCGTGTTTTATTGACTTCCGGGGAGCTTACGACACAGTTAGCAGAAAACTCCTCTATAACAAAATTGCCAACTACGGAGTGGCAGGAAACATGTTGAACTGGATAAATCAATTTTTGAGCCAACGATTTATAAAGGTCCGCTATGGAAACAGTAGTTCTCAGTTCCGTCAACAGAGAAGGGGACTCCCGCAGGGAGCGGTCAGCAGTTGTACTCTTTTCAACCTTTACATGAATGATTTAATCTGCAACATTAAGCTAAATAACCCGGGAGTCGAAGTACTCTGTTACGCAGATGATGTGATAATATGGGCGACCAGCAGCAACATCAACTCCTTGGAAACCATAATAAACGAGACATTAGGTGGAGTCAAAAGATGGTGCTCCGAAAACGATATGATTATTAACGAAAACAAGACCACGGAACAGTTATTCACGCTATCAACTAAAACTTACGATCCACACGTAGTAATAGGGCCTACTGACCTGCCAATAATGCGATCAACCAGGTACTTGGGTATCACTCTGGACAGTAAACTTCAGTGGTCGGGACATATAGAGGGTGCTGTAACAAAAGCTGCAAAAAGGCTGAATATGATGAAGAGACTGACTGGAACGAAGTGGGGTGCTACTCAGGACGTTCTGATCACTACATACAAGTCTTACATCCGCCCAATCCTTGAATACGGCTTAGAAGCTTACAACACGGCTTCTGATAATGCAAAGAAAGACCTGAATACAGTCCAAAACAATGCATTGAGACTGATATGTGGTGCTGCGAAGTCTACCCCAATTGCAGCGTTAGAGATTCAAACAGATATTGAGCCCCTTAACGCTCGCAGGGACAAGGCTGCTATCAAATTCTTCGAAAGAGCCTTAAGAACCAACGATGACTTCTGGAAGAAATACAGATGCGCAAACCAAAGGCTTAAAACCAAAGTCACACCACTGGCAAAAGCCGTAGAAATAAGAAGAAGACATGGATTGGTAGAATCAGAGCGACAACCTTTCAAGAAAACGAAATATATAAAGGAAAGGACCGAAATACCATCGTGCACATCAATACCTGGTGTAAGCCTGAGAAAAGCCGACATCCAAATCTGCGAACTCAAAGTACTAACAGAAGCTATGATCAACGAGAGGTATCCGGCCGACGAATGGCTGCGTGTGTACACAGATGGATCGGCAATGCATGACGCATGCGGAGCCGGATATTTCTCCTCAATTGGGCAAAAATCAATAGCAGTGGGGAAAAAAGGAACCAACTTCGAAAGAGAAGTGACCGCCATCGGCGAAGCGGCCAGAGAGATTCTTCTGTTGGCCAACACCAAGAAGGAAGTTTTCCTCTCGGACTCAACATCCGCGATTCAGGCGATCGCCTCCCCAAAGCCACAAGAAGTGAAGGAAATAAACAACTGCCAGAAAACACTCCGCATGTTGCAGAAAACAACACAGATCGCAGTACAATGGGTGCCGGGGCACTGTGACATCAGAGGATAGTTAGCAGATAGTTTGGCCAAGCATGGCTGCTCCATGGCGCAGCGGATCCCCCCCTCTCATACCGCAGTGTCTGTCGGAGTATAAACAGCACTATCAGCGACTCCGTGAAACGGGATAGGAACAAGCTGCTACAGGAAAGCAATGGAAAGAGATCATCCAATCAAGCATACCACTGGATCTTCCAAGAGGCGTAGTTGCCGTGGCTTTGTTTAGGATGACCACTGGACATGACTACCTACAGAAACACCTGCATCGCATGAAGTGGTAGACACACCAATCTGCCCACTCTGCTCCGACAATGAAGGGACGGCAGAGCATCTTACCACATGTGACGGCCTTAGAGATATCTTTCACGAGGTGTCCAGGGAAGGACTCGCTACACTGTACTGGGAGGCACGGCGTCGGATGGCTGAGAGGCCAAGGACGGGCGTTGGCTGAAGTAAGAAGTAAGAACATCTTTCTAACTTCATTTTATTGAGTTACTTGAAGAAGGAATAAATTATTCGGTATCAACGAGCTACATCTTTCTAACTTCGGAGTGTTGAGTTACTTGAAGGAGGAATGATTATTCGGTATCTACCAGCAACATCTCTATGCCTCGGAGTGTTGAATTACTTGAAGAAGGAATGCTTTTTTCGGTATCTACCAGCTACATCTTTCTCACTTTGGTGTGTTGAGTTACTTGAAGGAGGAATGAATTATTCGGTATTTACCAGCTACATCTCTATGCCTCGGAGTGTTGAGTTACTTGAAGAAGGAATGCATTATTCGGTGTCTACCAGCTACATCTCTATGCCTCCGAGTGCTGAGTTACTTGAAGGAGGAATTAATTATTCGGTATCTACGAGCTACATCTTTCTAACTTCGGAGTGTTGAGTTACTTGAAGGAGGAATGCATTATTCGGTATCTACCAGCAACATCTCTATGACTCGGTGTGTTGAGTTACTTGAAGAAAGAATGCATTTTTCGGTATCTATTAGCTACATCTTTCTCACTTCGGTGTGTTGAGTTACTTGAAGGAGAAATGAATTATTCGGTATCTACCAGCTACATCTCTATGCCTCGGATTGTTGAGTTACTTGAAGAAGGAATGCATTATTCGGTGTCTACCAGATACATCTCTATGCCTCGGAGTGTTGAGTTACTTGAAAGAGGCATGAATTATTCTGTATCTACCAGCTATATCTTTCTGATTTCGGTGTGTTGAGTTACTTGAAGGAGTAATGAATTATTCGGTATCTAACAGCTACACCTTTCTACCTTATGTGTTTTGAGTTACTTGAAGAAGTAGTGCATTATTCGTTGTCTACCAGCAACATCTTATGCCTCCGAGTGCTGAGTTACTTGAAGGAGGAATTAATTATTCGGTATCTACGAGCTACATCTTTCTAACTTCGGAGTGTTGAGTTACTTGAAGGAGGAATGCATTATTCGGTATCTACCAGCAACATCTCTATGCCTCGGAGTGTTGAGTTACTTGAAAGAGGCATGAATTATTCTGTATCTACCAGCTATATCTTTCTGATTTCGGTGTGTTGAGTTACTTGAAGGAGTAATGAATTATTCGGTATCTAACAGCTACACCTTTCTACCTTATGTGTTTTGAGTTACTTGAAGAAGTAGTGCATTATTCGTTGTCTACCAGCAACATCTTATGCCTCCGAGTGCTGAGTTACTTGAAGGAGGAATACATTATTCGGTGTCTACCAGCTACATCTCTATGCCTCCGAGTGCTGAGTTACTTGAAGAAGGAATGAATTATTCGGTATCTACCAGCTACATCTTTCTAACTTCTGTGTGTTGAGTTACTCGAAGGAGGAATGAATTATTCGGTATCTACCAGCTACATCTTTCTAACTTCGGTGTGTTGAGTTACTTGAGGGAGGAATGAATTATTCGGTATCTACCAGCTACATCTTTCTAACTTCGGAGTGTTTAGTTACTTGAAGGAGGAATGAATTATTCTGTATCTACCAGCTAAATCTTTCTGATTTCGGTGTATTGAGTTATTTGAAGGAGGAATGAATTTTTCGGTGTCTACCCGCTACATTTTTATGCCTCGGAGTGTTGAGTTACTTAAAGGAGGAATGAATTATTCGTTATCTACCAGCTACATCTTTCTAACTTCGGTGTTTTGAGTTACTTGAAAGAGGCATGAATTATTCGGTGTCTATTAGCTACATCTCTATGCCTCGGAGTGTTACGTTACTTGAAGAAGGAATAGATTATTCGGTGTCTACCAGTTACATCGCTTTGCCTCGGAGTGTTGAGTTACTTGAAGAAGGAATGAATTTTTCGGTGTCTACAAGCTACACCAATATGCCTCGGAGTGTTGAGTTACTTGAAATGGCATGAATTATTCGGTGTCTACGAGCTACATCTCTATGCTTCGGAGTGTTGAGTTACTTGAACCAGGAATACATTTATCGGTGTCTACCAGTTACATCGCTTTGCCTCGGAGTGTTGAGTTACTTGAGGAAAGAATGAATTTTTCCGTGTCTACCAGCTACATCAATATGCCTCGGAGTGTTGAGTTACTTGAAAGAGGCATGAATTATTCGGTGTCTACGAGCTACATCTCTATGCTTCGGAGTGTTGAGTTACTTGAAGGAGGAATGAATTTTTCGGTATCTACCAGCTAAATATTTCTAACTTCGGAGTGTTGAGTTACTTCAAGGATCAATGCATATTTCGGTATCGCCCAGCTACATTTTTCTAACTTCGGTGTGTTGAGTTACTTGAAAGAGGCATGATTTATTCGGCGTCTACGAGCTACATCTCTATGCTTCGGACTGTTGAGTTACTTGAAGGAGGAGTGAATTTTTCGTTATGTACCAGCTAAATATCTCTAACTTCGGAGTGTTGAGTTACTTGAAGAAGGAATGCTTTATTTGGTATCTACCAGCTACACCTTTCTACCTTCGGTGTGTTGAGTTACTTGAAGAAGGAATGAATTATTCGGTATCTACCAGCTTCATCTCTATGCCTCGGAGTGTTGAGTACTTGAAGGAGGAATGCATTATTCGGTATCTACCAGCTTCATTTCTATGCCTCGGAGTGTTGAGTTGCTTGAAGAAGGAATGAATTATTCGGTATCTACCAGCTTCATCTCTATGCCTCGGAGTGTTGAGTTACTTGAAGGAGGAATGCATTATTCGGTATCTACCAGCTTCATCACTATGCCTCGGAGTGTTGAGTTACTTGAAGAAGGAATGCATTATTCTGTATTATCCAGCTACATCTTTCTAACTTCGGAGTGTTCAGTTACTTGAAGAAGGAATGAATTATTCGGTATCTACCAGCTACATATTTCTAATTTTGGTGTGTTGAGATATTTGAAGATGGAATGCATTATTAGGTGTCTACCAGCTACATCTCTATGCCTCGGAGTGTTGAGTTACTTGAAAGAGGCATGAATTATTCGGTGTCTACTAGCTACATCTCTATGCCTCGGAGTGTTGAGTTACTTGAAGGAGGAATGAATTATTCGGTATCTACCAGCTTCATCACTATGCCTTGGAGTGTTGAGTTACTTGAAGAAGGAATGCATTATTCTGTATTATCCAGCTACATCTTTCTAACTTCGGAGTGTTCAGTTACTTGAAGAAGGAATGAATTATTCGGTATCTACCAGCTACATATTTCTAATTTTGGTGTGTTGAGTTACTTGAAGTTGGAATGCATTATTAGGTGTCTACCAGCTACATCTCTATGCCTCGGAGTGTTGAGTTACTTGAAGGAGGAATGCATTATTAGTGTTCAACCAGCTACATCTTCCTAACTTCGTAAGTTTAATTACTTGAATGATTTATGCCGCACACGGTGTACCAGATACGTTTGTATAAATTCTGTGTGTTAAGTTACTTGACAGAAGTTTTGTTCATTTGGTGTCAAACTACTATCTGTTTAACATCAGAGTGTTAAGTCACTTGACCGATGTAAGACTCTATAGGTGCCTTCCCATTATTTTTATATAAACTCGGAGAGTAGAGTCGATATATCGAGGTGGGACTTTTCAATGTCTACCCTTTACGTGTCTATAACCTAAGAGTTCAGATTATCAGAATTGACGTATAACGTCCTCTATAAATATATTCCCTTAGTCTTTAGAATCGTTTAACTGTAGTATAACTCACTACATCTGTGTAATCTCCCAATGGTAAATAGCTTAACTGAAGTATGACTCGTTCGATCTCAACCTACACGTGTCTATATCACTAAGTGTCGTGTCTTTTTTTCAGTAAATTATTTAATGCACTTCCGTAGTAATGAACGATTAAAGTGAGCCTCAATTCATATTTTTTAAAACCTTTTATTATTTATAAAATATTGGAAAGTTAAACGATATCAAAATATATACAAAACGTTGTTCAAAATATAAAATGTATATAAAAATTCTGTTGATCATAATATTCTGGCATTTGTATGAGAATGATAATGACGCGTTCGAACACATTTCGGATTATTTCCTGATTTTTGCAAATACTCTAAACCTTGTCGTAAATAAATTATTACAATAATCTCGGGAAACGTGTCAGTTACAATTACATTGATTTAGCCAAGTATTTAATAATATTATGCTCATCTAAAAAGAAAATAATAAATTTTAAACAATATTGTTTGTGCTTTTGTAATATGTAGTTTTTTTTTTAATACTGTATGTATATTTTTGTGTTGTTTGAAAGTAAATACATTATGAAATACGTTTGTCTTCTTAAGAGTTTTCTCGTTTGGAATAGAAACATCAAAGAATAATTTAAAACTAATTAAGGGTTGTTTCAAATATTATTGCTTGTAATTGCTCATAATCAACCAGTTATTCTCTGTAAAGTTTTGCGAAAACATCGAAGGCAAACTTTGTTGAGCGGGGTTTGTGGAAAACTGAAGCAAGGACAAATAAAGTTTTGTTCGGGAAAGTTAGACAGAACAATGCTTATAAGGATACCTAATGTAGGATACAATGTAACAATGAGCGGTTTGTAATTGAGCTAGTTGGATAAAGATGCTTGTTTAAAAACGTTAATTATAAAATAAAGGATATTAAACAAGTAAAAATATAAGAATTGTTTTATTGATTTACCCAATTCAGTCGTATTATGGGCGTTCTAATTTATTAAGCTTTGTGTAGTTCCGAATGACGAAGTTATGCATCGATGTTGAGTCGGGTGATAATTCTATTGCACGAGTAGCGGTAATTTACACTATTGAATATCGACAAACTAAAGCAACGGGAAATAACAAGATTAAGGGGGGATATTAGGAAGAGTAAATTTTACTGGAAACATTAGGATTATTCTGATAAGGTGACGTACTTCCTTTTACTAGTGTACCAGGGTGGTAACCCAATTAATGTCTCTGAACCAATTACATTACTTTCGTCAAGGATTATTGGTGTATTAGTGATCAGGCCACTGGTTGCTCTAGATAGTCTGTACGAAATATTAATGTTACAAAAACCGTTTGTTCCCACATATCTGAGACAGAATACTTTTGATTCGTTTGATCAAATTGATTTCTTGTCACAGATGCACTTATGCAAACAATGTTTTACTTCCTTGTTTGTATTTAATGTTCTTTGTAGATTACAATGGTCTACGAAGGTTGTGCCCTATTTTAAATGATGAAAATATAGCTACCTAAGTATATAGTTGGGATGTAGAAGAATAGAGAGGATAACGGTAGGGTCTCTGTGTAACCGCAGAGGAGAGGATCTCGTGTGCGTGGTCACGTGCCTAAAATATGCATACTCTATATCAGGACTATGAAGAGCTTCCTAACCTTGTATGAAGGGTGACGAAAGGTAGCTGGAGTCATATAGTGCTAAGGAAAACACTGGAATAGGCCTTGAAAATGAACATTGTATATTATGAATAGAAACTTACATTCCCTACAGTTCGATAGGATTGAGACAAGCTCTGTGCGTGGCGGGGAGGGTACACTGTTGCTTCCGAACGAGATCGACTAGTTGGAGCGACTGGCTCTAAGCACACTGTTATAGCCGTTTTGGGGAAATTTGGCAACATGGGCTTGTCGCCGCTGGTGAAAATCCGATCTTCTTGGCCGGGCCGTGGCAAGCCTTCAACCCCTCTCTCAGGCCGCGCTGGGGCGAAATCTTAAAGCAATTTAAAACGAACTTTATGTCATGTCATGAGAATAGGGTCTAATTACGAACCGCTTCAGCTAATAACATATCTTCAGGGTCACATACCTACAGTAAACCTACATCTCGGAGCCATGGAGTCCTCTCTACACATTACTCCAATGTACGAGTAATATGAAAAATAATTCCACCATAAGGAAAACATATTTTTGTTTAGACCAAAATGTATAGATTATACCATTCACTGTAGAATATTTTAGACCGTAGCCTCATCTCAGTATGACTGAACGTTACACCAACCAGCATTAATGATTTCACTCACTGTGAAAAAGTATTTTGGGGTTTTTGTACTATTTCAGTATGACTGAATATTACACCAAGCTGTATAAATTATTCCATTCCCTGTAGAATATTGTTTTAGACTATAGCACTACCTTAGTATTACTTAATGTTACACCAACCAGCAATAATGATTCCATTCACTGTGAAATAGTATTTTGGTATTCTTGCACTATTTCAGTATGACTGAACGTTACACCAAGCTGTATAAATTATTCCACTCCCTGTAGAATATTGTTTTAGACTATAGCGCTATCTTAGTATGACTTCATGTTTTAGTTTTAAGTTATTTTCAAAATCCTAATGATTTCTTATCCAACACTAGGGATTACGAAGCTACAGCTCTTCGTAGAAGTGAGATTTAGTCGAAGAGGCTCAAAATAATTCTGTTTTAATGCCAGATTTTAAAAAATGAAATTATTTATTCTTCGTACGAAAAAAGTAGAATGAGTGGCGACGTGGTTGGGCCGAGTGAGGGTGAGGGGCTTCGAGTTGTAATAGGAGGGGTTGTTACCCCGATCTATAAAAACCGAAAAGGTCATTAGTGAGGCAGAGAAGGAGAGAGTTGAAGGGAGATAAATTGGTACTGGATAATGTGCAAGTGAGATGAAAGTATTTTAGGGGAAAGCTGTATAAAAGAGGGGCGAAGTGGGCCTAACGATGAACATTATGGAATTTGGCAGTGTTTGTAGTCAGCGTTTAACATTCATGCTTCAAGTGCGCGTTGGTCTGTGTTGTGATAGATAGTTTGATTAAACAAAGTGCTCAGTTATTTAATTCCGTGTAAATTCTACACCTGCACGTGGTAGTGATTGATTATTGAGCAATTTAATAATTTGGAAGGTGCAAACGTTTTTAAGGTTTGGCCCAGGCTCTTTATTTTAGCTTAGTGGACACACACGTACACATCAAAATTACATTTCTGTACAAAACGTAAATTTAATTCCTTTTGCATGGTAAATTATTTAATAAAATTAATTTAGTGCAAAGTCAGCAGAAGTGACATGTTTTTTTTTCAAGAGAGCCAATACAATAGCTTCTATATGGTCATTACGGACTGCGTCAACAATAGATGAGGTTGTTCATATTCCCCTAGTCTGATGTATAGCAAAGGACATGGTAACATATCTCACGGCGTATTGAGAAATGTGTACTCGATAAACCCCCTGGAAAGAAACGAGTCTAAGAAAGAAAGGCCATGATGTTCCCCACTAGGGCGGAAAACCGAATAATTTGTAGGTTTTACCTTAAATCTGTTTAACGGAGCCCAACTGTAGCGCAAAAGTCTAACGGAGTCCAAGAGAGATGTCAACACGCTGGCAAATAGTGAACATAAATAGCCCCAATCTGTAGGTTTAATTCAATAAACAAGTTTGATGTAAGAAAATTCCCTCTAATCGTTTTAAGTATCCTGTAATGTAACTTAAACAATAGGTGTTCTCAAAAATGTTTGTTTTTCTAATGCCAAAAGTGTTTCACTCTCAGCTTTTTCTTAAATGATTAAACCACAACACAAGCGAGTTATTATTAGGCGATACAAATAAATAAATGCATATATATATTATAACCTAAGTTATTTAAAATAAGTTTTTCCTTTAGGTTATATATTTAATTACCTTACCATCTATAGTCTCACCTTCAGGTTTCTAAATAATTAACACCAATATCAAATTTATTATCACTTGCTTTTTACTCCTAAGTTTATGAGGCTCTGTTGGCTAATTTTATTGTAAGAAGAGAGTACTTATTGTTTGTTGAGTTCCTGGAATCTTGACCGTTGAAAGCTGCTCGCTGCACTTTTCACATAACTAACTTACTTTCCTAATTTTTTTATACTAAATCATTTACGTCGCACTTTTAAATTTTACACAAAAAATTACAATTTCCTTAATTCTATTTAACAAAATTTACCCTTTATTAATATTACTGACACTTTCCCCCCCCCCCCTCCCAATACGTCTGCCCCCTTCTGAAGTTTCCCCAAGACTTTCCACCGATCACTTCCTTTTCACACCTCGCATCATCTCTCCATATTTTAGTTAATTTGGTTATCCCCACACCCTTATACAAAAAGCTTTCTCTAAATGTACAGTGTTATTATAACCCAGGTATTTTGGTCCTTGGAAACTCCTATCTTAAAATACTTGGACCCTTCTCTTGTTAAAGTTTCCCACATCCCCTTTATGACTACACCTGAAATAGGACAATAGTGAAATACTTTGTCAGTATTCTTGCTTAATATTTCCTTCGACTATGGTTCTTTTTGGATATCGACTCAATTTATTCTCTAGCCTCATACATTTATGTTATAATATATGTGTATATATATATATATATATATATATATATATATATATATATATATATATATATATACATAATATACCAGAAAATGTTGGCTTATGATTTATCCCCATCTAAAGGTAGATCGATGGTGGCAGTTTATTGTCCTATTCTGGCAATGAAGACTAAACCATTGCCTATCCTCGTACTTGACTTTGGCTTAAAATTAAAAGAAAAGAAGTACATGTATTTTAGAAAACTTATAAAGTAGGAATACACCATTAATCTCAGACAATTTGTAAGTGTCAAACTTCAAAGATATCACTTAAATAAATAAATAAAAAGTAATTAGTTCATCTCAGAGCATCTCTGCAAATGCAGTATAATTTCACAAGTCATGATCCAGTCGGATGTTCTAATCTTTGAGTGAGAGAAACATACCGTTGATTTTAATAAATTAAAACTCAGCGTCTGCCTCTAGTAAAGGAATTAGTGAAACATCTCCACTCTTTTATTTTTGTTATCTCTGAAGGTTTTTGCGAATCCTGTCCACTGTTTTAAATAATATGATTTGGAATATCAAACATTAAAAAGGTTCTACATGATAAAACCAAATGAAAAGCATTATACGTGGAGCAACAAGTCACCGAAATCACTTAACCCATTACAACTATTTTTTCTTGTCATTTCTACACAAATATTAATTTTAATCCAAAGTGTAATAAATATATTTTCATGTTTTAGGCTGATTGGTACGTCATTTTGTATTAATAGGGTTATATACCCTGATCATGAGTATTAACACTCAAAATTAGTGATTAGGAACCACATTTTATTTACTTTTTTAAATCTTGGCTCCACCATGGCTAATAATTCACTGAGATCTGTTTTAAGTGTAATAAATATATTTTAAAATTTTTAGGTTAGTTAGAACTTCTATTTTTATTATACGATGTTCATGAGTAGGACCTACCCAAGTTATAGTGAAGGTATGAAATTTTAAATTTTTTAAAAACTTTGCTGCATCAAGTCTATTATTTCACTGAGAAATCTGTCAATGCTGTATTGTGTTAGCTCATAAACTTTCAGACGAAATGGTTTCGGCGGGTTGTAACTTGCCGTAAGGTAATTTTGGCACTTACACAAATCTTTACGAAGTAAGAGATGACAATTGTACCCTAGACAAAAGATCACCTGTTGACAGTGTACGCCATCTCAGAGACTAGTTGAAGATTACTAATCCACATTTGTATCTTTATGTGAGAAGGGCAAGAATTTATTTATTTCAAATGCTTATAGCTTCCTTGTTTTAACAAAGAATCCACTCGTCACTGTAACCCATGTCGCTTAGTCACAAGTTGCACATAAGTGTAGTATTGCATCTCGATTCACAATATCAACATTATTCTTATCGTCTTCTGACTAAGGAGGAAATAACACATCCCCTTTATCACCCAACCGTAATCCTTGATTTACTGCCAACAAGCAGGACTGATTAAAACTTTCGTCATTAATTTTCGATATGTTCATGTTTTTCTAAAATAATAAATAAACTTGATATAAGGTAGAAACATACAGCATATAAATTAAATTTTTTAATACTTAAAATAAGGGAATATATTGTAAATGTTTTAAATTAGTAGTAAATTGATCAATCGTTCGACAAATATTTCACAATACACAGGTCATTGATTATTTGTTCATACTTTTATTCAGATGGATTCAGTAGTATAGGCCTTTCTATAAAGCACTAAAACCAAATTCTTGCAACAAAGACATTACTCTCATTGGATACTTTACCAAAGTTAATAATGAATAGACTGATGGCCACATTAGAACAGTGTATTGTCATCACTGATGATACGACGTATTTGTCAAAACATGTCTGACGATATTGATAACTTTGTTGTTGTGGAAACTGTAGTTTATTATTTTATATTTAACTATTTAGAACTATTTCCTATAGAAACTGGAAGCAGTTTTGGGAAAGCAATAACGTCATAATCTGGTTCGTTGTGGGGAACCCGTACATTGCGTACTTACAATTTTCTATCTTTCCCTTCACTATGACACGGAAATAATTTCATGTTTACAAGAATCTCGTATATCATTTATGAAGAGGTTTATGTCTCTATGTCTATCTCTATCTCAAACTTAGCCCTACCTATATTTTTATTATTTCGTTTAATACTCATACTGGCTAATCACTTTAAAATGTGATCACCTTCAATTCTGGCTGCATAATGTTCATTTCGATTTCCTGGATTTAACTTAGGGTAATTGCTCTTTTTGTATCTCTCTATCTCCCGTTCTTACCTACGTTGGGACCGAGAGTATCTAAATTTAAAGTACATTTTCTTTGGAAATGTCCGTGTTATCTCTTCAGTAATTAAAAATTATTTTATGAATTAGAGGTAGTCAGTCAATATTTCGTTAATATAAAGAATGAAAATAAAAATAATTGGGAATAATAGATACGATTATTGCAAGGGAAGAAACTCCCTCTCCTGGAATATAAAGAGATAAGTCAAGGTTGCATATCTGAAGTAGACTTACTCTCAAACGGAATCATAGGAAGGTATTTACTCTTTACACTTTGTGTACGGAGAGAAATAGAGAGAAAAGTCGAGGCTGCATATCTGAAGTAGACTTACTCTCAAACGGAATCATAGGAAGGCTTTACACTCTGCGAAGGGAGAGAAATAGGGAGAAAAGTCAAAGTGACATATCTGAAGTAGACTTACTCTCAAACTGAATCATTGGAAGGTGTTTACCCTTTACACTCTGCGAAGGAAGAGAAATAGAGAGAAAAGTCAAAGTGGCATATCTGAAGTAGACTTATGCTCAAACTGAATCATTGGAAGGTGTTTACCCTTTACACTCTGCGAAGGAAGAGAAATAGAGAGAAAAGTCAAAGTGGCATATCTGAAGTAGACTTATGCCCAAACGGAATCATAGGAAGGTGTTTAAACTTTATACTCTGTGAAGGGAGAGAAATAGAGAGATAAGTCAAGGCTGCATATCTGAAGTAGACTTACTCTCAAACGGAATCATAAGAAGGCGTCTACAATTTACACTCTGTGTAAGTAGAGAAATGGAGAGATAAGTCATGGTTGCATATCTAAAATAGACTTACTCTCAATCGGAATAGTTGGAAGGAGTCTACATTTTACACTCTATGTAAGTAGAGTAAAAGAGAGATAAGTCAAGGTTACATATCTGAAGTAGACTCACTCTCAATGGAAATCACACACTTTACACTCTGTGTAGGGAGGGTGGCTTCTTTATATAATGATCTCCTGATAGTGGGAACTGGGGGGAAGGGGGCTTGCAGTTCTTGTGAAAAGTCTACTGTACGAGTCAATAGGAAGTGTTTATAAATTTCACCCTAAATTGGAAGGTGCGGAAGTCGTAAAGTTTCTGGACGCCTGGTATTCCTTTACCTATGCAGTTATAAGCGGTGGTATACGGAAGGCATAATTTGCGTGTTAAATGGTTTACGGCAAATCCAATTACTATAGTTTAAATTTTGTCTTCACTCGTTTATCATTTGATAAAGCTATCTCTTCCATGCGAGCAATATTGACTTTAACCCTCTTTACGTCCTTATGGGCCGACATAGAATGTCATGATGTTACACTGACATGTCCCTACAGACCTCACTCCAGGGTCTATCAATTAAACTCATCCCCATTCTTCCTTAACGTGTGATCGATTTCTTTACCTTCCTTAACATGTCACAGATTTGGTTACCTATCTTTTCTTCTAAATTTGTTTTCATTGACATAGTATTTGTTCTTTTTTACTGGTTTTGGGCAGTAAAGTTTGTAGTCATCATTATATATAGAATTTTCCTGGCGTTATGAACTATAGTTATTGTGTCTTTGATTATTTTACTTTTCAATTTTAAGGTATAGTATTTTACAGAAGGGGAGAATAGTTCTAAACAAGAACTTTTTATTTTAGATTTACAAAAGTTTTAATTTGATATTTGATTTAAGCTAGTTCGGACTCCACGAAGAACGAACGTGATCTCAAGGGAAAACTAAATTTGACTGATTAATGTTTTAGCGTCGTAAAAGCTGAAAGGGCTGACATTCGCCGAGCTAAAGTTTCTTGTCTACTAAGATAAGTTTGTAATCTGAAAACCCTGCTTCGATTTATTGAGGCCAACATTAACCTCGCGTAAATGAGATCTAAGTATGGGTGAGAGATGTCTTGTTTCTTCGACAAATCCTGAATATGATTTTGTGTTATTGACGTTCTTTACTTGATGTAAGAGTTTTGAGATCTTTTATGACGCAAAAGTGATGGTAAAGTGGAAGGAAGACTTACGCGTTATCAAGTTTTTGAGTTTGTCAAAATAAATAAACTAGACGTGTAATTTTATTATGTATGTAATAAAATTTGTTCCTTACAGATAACGTATTTAACGTTTTTTTTTACAGTCAATGTATATCTCTCGCTCTCTCTCTCTCTCTCTCTGTTTGTCTCTCTTACTCTCTCTGTCCGTCTCTCTCAATCTTTCTCTCCCTATGTCCGTCTGTCTGTCTGTTTCTCTCTCTTTCTATCTATCTATCTATCTATCTATCTATCTATCTAAGTATCCGTCCATCTATCTATCTATCTATCTACACACACAGACACATGCAATATTCAGGTTTCCAATAGAAAGTTGCTCAGGCTTCTCCCGTTGCTTCTACTTTTTCCCGCAGAAGAAATGTAACAATGCAAACCAACATAGTTTCCCTGCCGCTGCTTTCAGTCACTAAAACTTAGGCAAGTTTGATTCGCATACAATTATTGTTCATTATGATGCAACTTAGTAAAGTTTATGCGACTGTGCTACAAATTTACGATCTACTACTACCACTACTACTCACCCACACACTCACTTATTTGTGTGTGTGTGTGTGTGTGTGTGTGTGTGTGTATGTGTGTGTGTGTGTGTGTGTGTGTGTGTGTGTGTGTGTGTGTGTGTGTGTGTGTGTGTGTGTGTGTGTGTGTGTGTGTGTGTGTGTGTGTGTGTGTGTGTGTGTGTGTGTGTGTGTGTGTGTGTGTGTGTGTGTGTGTGTGTGTGTGTGTGTGTGTGTGTGTGAGTGTGTGTGTGTGTGTGTGTGTGTGTGTGTGTGTGTGTGTGTGTGTGTGTGTGTGTGTGTGTGTGTGTGTGTGTGTGTGTGTGTGTGTGTGTGTGTGTGTGTGTGATTGTGTGTGTGTGTGTGTGTGTGTGTGTGTGTGATTGTGTGTGTGTGTGTGTGTGTGTGTGTGTGTGTGTGTGTGTGTGTGTGTGTGTGTGTGTGTGTGTATGTTTGTGTTGACAGAAAATCTTCTATCAATTACAGATGAATTTGGAGCATTTGCTTCAAACGTTCTTTATGGCCATAGTTTACTTTCAAAGTAAAGTATTAAAAAGTTAATTCTATTGAAATAAAAATTGTGTCATAGCGCAAGATTCGTACAAGTGCAAGGAGTACTGATAAAAAACTCCCTTTGACACGTCCTAAGCTTTCTTAAGGATCGATTTATCTTATAATATATCACAAATTAGAATGTGACATATAAAGTGGTAGGTGTTGTTTGGTTCAGAGACTCCGGGTGAGAAAATTGTGTCAAAGTTGTTTAGTGATAAGAAAACAATTTAATTTACCTTGACTGAGACGACATGTTGGCCTCGTTTAGTGTCCTGGCACTAGCTGTTCGTAACAGTAATTAAAAACGTGTGATATTTCGAAAACGCTTTAGGCACATGTAACGTTCCTTGGAGACCGGAAAATCATCGATCACATGGTTATTATCACTTACTTTAATCCGGTAAAGATGAAAAATAAGTGGGAAATTATAAACAGCTACATGAATCTTCCTATGGAGAAAGGGGAATCATTGATCACTTTGTTAGTATATCGTATTTGAATTGTCTCTTTTTTTCTTTTTCCAGTGAAGCAAAGGAAAAACGTTGTTTTCAAAGTATGAATGAAAGGGGTTTTAGTCAATACTGAGTTAGTTTATATAGAATATGTCGTCGCTAGCTGTTGCTGTTTTAAGAACGTAAATTACTCAAAGATTAGAACGGAAGGTAGAGTTGTGGTAATTATACTAAGCGTGTCAAATAATAAATATCACTGCACATCTGTATATGTATATAAACCATAATAAAAACTGGGTATTTCTTCATTATCCATGAGATGAAATAATCCCTTCCTATTCCTAGGCTCAAAGGAGAATCATACACCGTCCTATAAAAAAACTCCAAGGCATCAGACGAGCATTGTATATGTTTCAAAGTTCTACCTTTATTATACTCATCTTTCGTCTTCCCTCTTTCTACAGAGGGTGTGACAGGAAGATGTAACACTCGCTATGCCCTGGATTGAAAGTAGACCTAAATAACTTCACTATATCTGAGGAGCATTATAAACCTTGCAAAGTTCTACCTTTATTGTACTCCATTTCCCTCTTTCTACAGAGGGTGTGACTGATAGATGTAACACTCCCTATGCCCTCGATTGAAAGTGGGCCTATATAACTTCACGGTATTAGAAGGTAATTATATACCTTAAAATGGTCTATCTTTTTTATACTCATCTTTCATTTTCCCTCTTTCTACAGAGGGTGTGACAGATAGGTGTAACACCTACATATGTCATTGATTGAAGGTAGGCCTAAATATCTTCACGGTATCATAAGTGCATTATATAACTTACAAAGTACTACCTCTATTATACTCATGTTTCATTTTCCCTATTTCTACAGAGGGTGTGACAGATAGGTGTAACACCTACATATGCCCTCTATTAAGGTAGGCCTAAATACCTTCACGGTATCATAAGCGCATTATATACCTTACAAAGTACTACCTCTATTATACTCATGTTTCATTTTCCCTCTTTCTACAGAGGATGTGACAGATAGGTGTAACACCTACATATGTCATCGATTGAAGGTAGGCCTAAATATCGTCACGGTATCATAAGTGCATTATATAACTTATAAAGTACTACCTCTATTGTACTCATGTTTCATTTTCCCTCTTTCTACAGAGGATGTGACAGATAGGTGTAACAGCTACATATGTCATCGATTGAAGGTAGGCCTAAATATCTTCACGGTATCATAAAAGCATTACATAACTTACAAAGTACTACCTTTATTATACTATTATACTCATGTTTTATTTTCTCACTTTCTACAGATGGAATGAGAGATAGGTTTATCACCTACATATGCCCTCGATTGAAGGTAGGCCTCAATATCTTCACGGTATCATAAGCGCATTATAAAACTTACAAAGTACTACCTCTATTATACTCATGTTTCATTTTCCCTATTTCTACAGAGGATGTGACAGATAGGTGTAACACCTACATATGTCATCGATTGAAGGTAGGCCTAAATAACTCCAAGACATCAGACATCAGAAGAGCATTATATACCTTACAAAGTCCCACCTTTATTATACTCATCTTTTATTTTCTCTCTTTCTACAGAGGGTGTGACAGATAGGTGTAACACCTCCATATGCCTTCGATTGAAAGTAGGCCTAAATAACTCCAAGACATCAGACATCAGAAGAGCATTATATACCTTACAAAGCCCCACCTTTATTATACTCATCTTTTATTTTCTCTCTTTCTACAGAGGGTGTGACAGATAGGTGTAACACCTCCATATGCCTTCGATTGAAAGTAGGCCTAAAAGTAGCTTCACGGTATCAGAAGAGCATTATATACCTTACAAAGTTCTACCTTTATTATACTAATCTTTCATTTTCCCTCTTTCTACAGAGTGTGAAACAGAAGAAATAACACTCTCTATGGCCTCGATTGAAAGTAGGCCTAAATAACTTTCCGGTATCAGAAGAGCATTATATACCTTTCAAAGGTCTATCTTTATCATACTCATCTTTCATTTCCCCTCTTTCTACAGAGGGCGTGCCTAGTGAGGTAGATGTATTCTAGACATTTTCCTATTTTTGGTATTGATCAGAATTTAGACATTTTATTATTGTATATAGGTATGACAATTGCAGACATATTAATATGGTAGATATTAATGTAGATTGGTGATGCTTTCCTTTAGGTGAAGATGCAGCTTATAAACACTTTCCTATTGCAAATATAGATGTACCTTGTAAGCAATTTCCTATTTTAGGTATAGATTCATACTGTAGACACTTTACTCTGGTAGATATAGATATAGATTGTTGACACTTTCCTACTGTAGGCAGAAATGCAGCTTGTAGTCAATTCATTATTTTAGGTATAGATACAGCTTCCACACGGATTAATACTGTAGATACATATTGTAGACAAATTTGTATAGCAAATATTTATAGTTTGTTGACACTTTCCTAATGTAAATATTGACATTTTCCTATTGTAAATATATATATAGGCATGTAGCTTTAAGCACTATCTTATTATAGTTGTAGATGCTACTTACAGACTATATCCTATGGTAAGGAAAGATACAGGTTTTAGTCACTTACCTACGATAGTTCTCTATCTATATTTAGCTTGCAGCACTTTACTATGGTAGACATAGCTACAGCCCGTATATATATATATATATATACAGCCTTAGGCACTATCTTAAAGTTGTAGATGCCACCTAAAGACTATTTCCTATGGTAGGGAAAGATATAGGTTTTAGTAACTTACCTACGGCAGGTCTATATCTATATGTAGCTTGTATACATTTTAGTACTGTAGACATAGCTGGAGCTTGGTGACACTTACCTATTGTAAATACATATATGCAACTTTAAACACTATTTTATTTAGTAGATGCCATTTAAAGGCTATTTCTCATGGTAAGAAAAGATACAGGTCTTAGTCAATTACCTACGATTGGTCTGTATCTATATGTAGCTTATACACATTATATATGGTAGTTATAGATGTAGTAGCGTGTAGATACTTTATAGAATAGGTACAGATGTAGCGACTAGACATTCCATTATGACAGAAATTAATGTAGTTTGTAGATATTTTTGTATGGCATATACAGAAGTCACATAAAGACGATTCCACTGACCTCACCTCAACTGTAGCACCTCACCTCTATGTAACACAATAATGCGATTACTGAAACTCTACGTATGATATGGACTAATGTATTGTATTATATAAAGCTCATTCTCCTATTTTAAGGTAGCATTGGAAATTCACATCCTTACTACAATTTGCCTTATCTCGCTGCGTTGGCAACTATCTCTACCGTGGGGAAACTCTGAAAACTCAATGATGCGTTCCAGCGCACTAAATCTATGAGTAGATTATTTATAGTAGCATTGGAAATTTACATCCTTACTGCAATTTGCCTTATCTCAACTTTTGCAACCTTACCTTGAGGCGTTGGCAGTTATCTCTACCGCGGGGGGGGGGGGGAGACTCTGCAAACTCAATAATGCGATCCTAACCCCTAAATTAATGAGTACATTACGTATAGTAGCATTTGAAATTCACATTCTTACTACAATTTCCATTCTCTCGACTTTTGCAACTTTACCTCGCGTCGTTGGCAACTATCACTACAGTGGGGAAACTCTGCAAACTCAATGATGCGTTCCAGCGCACTAAATCTATGGGTAGATTATTTATAGTAGCATTGGAAATTTACATCCTTACTACAATTTGCCTTATATCGACTTTTGCAACTTTACCTCGCGTCTTTGGCAACTATCTCTACAGTGGGGAAACTTTGCCAACTCAATGATGCCCTTCTGCTCACTGAATCTATGCGTCCAATATGTATATTAGCATTGGAAATACACTTCCTATTGCAATTTGCCTTAACTAGACTTTTGCAACCTTACCTCGCGTAGTTGGCAACTAACTCTACAGTGGGGAATTCTGCAAACTCAATTTTGCGATCCTGCCCACTTAATCAATGCGTATATTATGTATGCATTTGAAATTCAAATTCTTACTACAATTTCCATTTTTTCGACTTTTGCAACTTTACCTCGCGTCGTTGCCAAATATCTCTACAGTGTGGAAACTCTACAAATTCAATGATGCGTTCCGGCCCACAATATCTATGCGTACAATATGTATAGTAGCATTTGAAATTCAAATTCTTACTACAATTTCCATTCTTTCGACTTTTGCAACTTTACCTCGCGTCGTTGCTAAATATCTCTACAGTGTGGAAACTCTACAAATTCAATGATGCGTTCCGGCCCACAATATCTATGCGTACAATATGTATAGTAGCATTTGAAATTCACATTCTTATTACAATTTCCATTATCTTGACTTTTGCAACTTTACCTCGCGGCGTTGGCAACTATCTCTACATCGGGAAACTCTGCAAACTCAATGATGTGTTCCTGCCCAATAAATCTATGACTACATTATGAATAGTAGCATTTGAAATTCATATTCTTACTACAATTTCCATTATCTCGACTTTTGCAACCTTACCTCGCGGCTTTGGCAACTATCTCTACACTGGGGAAACTCTGCAAACTCAATGATATGTTCCTGCCCACTAAATCTATAAGTACATTATGTATAGTAGCATTGGAAATTCACCTCCTACTACAATTTGCCTTATCTCGACAATTGCAACCTTACCTCGAGGCGTTGGCAGTTATCTCTACCGTGGGTGGAATTGCAAAATAAATTATGCAATCTTACCCCCTAAATTGATGAGTACATTACGTATATTAGCATTGGAAATTCACATCCTTACTACAATTAGCATTATCTCGACATTTGCAACCCTACCTCTACCGATTGGCAACTACCTCTACCGTGGAGGAACTATGCAAAGTCAATGATGCGATCCTGCCCCCTAAATTAATGAGTACATTACGTATAGTAGCATTTGAAATTCACATTCTTACTACAATTTCCATTCTCTCGACTTTTGCAACTTTACCTCGCGTCGTTGGCAACTATCACTACAGTGGGGAAACTCTGCAAACTCAATGATGCGTTCCAGCGCACTAAATCTATGAGTAGGTTATTTATAGTAGCATTGGAAATTTACATCCTTACTACATTTGCCTTATATCGACTTTTGCAACCTTAACTCGCGTCGTTGGTAACTACCTCTACATTGGGAAACTCTGCAAACATAATGATGCGTTCCAGCGCACTAAATCTATAAGTAGATTATGTATAGTAGCATTGGAAATACACTTAATACTACAATTTCCATTATCTCGACTTTGGCCACCTTACCTCGCGTCGTTGGAAACTATCTCTACCGTGGGGAAACTCTGCAAACATAATGATGCGTTCCAGCGCACTAAATATATGAGTAGATTATGTATAGTAGCATTGGAAATACACGTAATACTACAATTTGCATTATCTCGACTTTGGCACCTTACCTCGAGTCGTTGGAAACTATCTCTACAGTGGGGAAACTCTGCAAACATAATGATGCGTTCCAGCGCACTAAATCTATGAGTAGATTATGTATAGTAGCATTGGAAATACACTTAATACTACAATTTGCATTATCTCGACTTTGGCCACCTTACCTCGCGTCGTTGGAAACTATCTCTACAGTGGGGAAACTCTGTAAACATAATGATGCGTTCCAGCGCACTAAATCTATGAGTAGATTATGTATAGTAGCATTGGAAATACACTTAATACTACAATTTGCATTATCTCGACTTTGGCCACCTTACCTCGCGTCGTTGGAAACTATCTCTACAGTGGGGAAACTCTGAAAACATAATGATGCGTTCCAGCGCTCTAAATCTATGAGTAGATTATGTATAGTAGCATTGGAAATACACTTAATACTACAATTTGCCTTATTCGACTTTTGCAACTTTACCTCCCGTCTTTGGCAACTACCTCTACAGTGGGGAAACTATGGAAAATCAATGATGCGTTCCGGCCCACTAAATCTATGAGTACATTGCTTATAGTAGCATTGGAAATTCACATCCTTTATACAATTTGCCTTTTATCGAATTTCGCAACATTACCTCAAGGCGTTGGACGTTATCTCTACCAGGGGGGGACTCTGCAAACTCAATGTTGCATTCCTGAGATTAAATCTATGAGTACATTGTTTATAGTAGCATTGGAAATTCACATCCTTAATACAATTTGCCTTTTATCGAATTTTGCAACCTTACCTCGAGGCGTTGGAAGTTATCTCTACCAGGGGGGACTCTGCAAACTCAATGATTCGTTCCGGCCCACAAAAACTATTTGTACATTGTTTATAGTAGCATTGGAAATTTACTTCCTACTACAATTTGCCTTATCTCGACTTTTGCCATTTTACCTCGCGTCGTTGGCAACTATCTCTACAGTGGGGGGGGGACTCTGGAAACTAAATAATGCGATTCTGCACCCTTAATTTATGAGTACATACGTATATTAGGATTGGAAATTCACATCCTTACTACAATTTCCCTTAACTCGACTTTTGAAACGACCTCGAGGCGTCGGCAGTTATTTCTACCGTGGATGGGACTCTGCAAACTCAATGATGCGATTTTGCCCCCTAAATTTATGTGTACATTACGTATAATAGCATTAGCATTTCACATCCTTACTACAATTTGCTTTATCTCGACTTTTGCAACCTTACCTTGAGGCGTTGGCAGATATCTCTACTGTGGGGGAACTCTGCAAACTCAATGATGTGATTCTGCCCCCTAAATTTATCAGTACCTTACATATATTAGCATTGGAAAATCACATCCTTACTAGAATTTCCCTTATATCGACTTTTGCAACTTTACCTCGCGGCTTTGGCAGTTATCTCTACCGTTAGGGAACTCTGCAAACTCAATGATGCGATCCTGCCCACTAAATATATGAGTACATTATGTATAGTAGCATTGGAAATTCTCATCATTACTACAATTTGCCTTATCTCGACTTTTGAAACTTTACCTGGAGGCGATGACAATTATCTGTCCCTTTAGAGATTCTCCCACATCTCGACCGATCATTTAATAAGAAAATCTTCTTATTCTCAATTACTCAATATTAATATTAACTGAGCCATCGATAGTTTTATCTTTATCTTATAGTGAAACCATTAATCCTATTGAAATAATTGAGAAATTCTAGTTCATTATGTTCTGTAATTAATTCCGCCTTAAAGTAGAAGAAAACCACTAAAGTATATTTTTGCCGAAGAAACATATTCTACCCCTAGAGGTTTTTTTTTTCACTAAGGGTACCTATCAGGGCTGTACCATAACTTGATCGGTACAAATAATGGCTCTAGAAAAAAATAAAAATAGTAAGGGTTATTTATATCGAGGTAAAAAGAAAATGATATACCCGGTACTAGAAATAAAAAGTTACACTGTCAAAGTGGATGCATGCGAATCTAAACCATCTATTGATCAGTGTTTTTCATTTTAATTCCAAATAAATTATAACTTTAATTTTTAATGTAGCAAAAACTAAGATTCATTTTTTTCTTTTGGAACTTTTTATCCATCTGGATAAAACGCTTTATATGATTTGTTCTTGTCTCAATGTACGACTCAAAAGATGGTACTATTAATTGTAAATACATTGAAGCCATAGTTCGAAATTGTCAGTGTCTAAAAGTATATTGCATATTTTCATTGAAATCGTATTATTAACTAGCGCCGCAGAGTATATTTTTTTATTTAATTTGAAATCATATGTTTCACTCAGACAGAATTAACCTACTCCGGCTTTATTTGTGTCATCGATTGAAATGTTGACGGATATAAGTCGGTTTTGTAGGATTTTAGGTTAACGTAAATTACAAATTGGGCCACAAAGTCGTGCAAAAAAGTTGAAGTGCAAAACAAATTCAACAGCGACAGGCTACAAGTAGCTGCAGTGGTCTAACGCGAAACTGGGGTGTTTTTTCTTATTTTTTTAGAGGGGGAGGTAGGGTTGAAGCGTGGGGTGGGTGGAACTTGGAAGGCGTGGTAGGAAGTCTGTGAGCTATTGATTATCTTTTCTTTTTTGGTTGCTAAGTGATTATAACATTTTTTTCGGGGGAGGTGGGGTATAACGAGGGGTTGACGTCAAAGTAGAAATGAAGGGGAAGAGGAAGGGAGACCATATGGAGTAGTTTTCGCGAAAGGTGGGGGAGCGACGAAGACAGAAAACGTTGCATCGTGTGTGACGCAACTGGTAGGTGACGTCATGTTCTGGAGAGGAGAACGTCGAAACTAGCGCTCTAGGAAAAACAAGAAAACTCCCGCCGAACAAACATGGCTGACTGTTCCTACGCGAGGTGTGTTTTAGAAAGAAGGGCGATTCGTAAGTCGCTACAGAGATGGACAAAAAACATGGTGCAAATTGTAGGTGAGTGTTTCTATAATGACAAATTAAAAACAATTTTTTTACGGATATACGAAAAATTAAGGTAAGTGAAATTTTTCTTATCTACTCTTAGAAACCAGGAAGTGATTTAAGCAAACCTGTTGCCGAAATGCATTAAAAATGCATTTCCCCCCACTATTATTTGCGCACGTTTTTAATATGTTGTAATTTTGAGAAAAAAATAGTTTCGAACAATTAGAAAGTTTTAAATTTACAGCACATAATATGTAAACGCATTTCCGAATAGATGCAGTTTGTATTGCAAAATATATTTAGGCTTAAATATCAGCTGTGAAGGGAGTATGATTGTACTATGAAATAGCGAATAACGGTAGGGGGAAGGGGTATTTCCCCTCATTCTCTTCGGTCGTCCCTCCCCCTCGATTCTCAGCAATGTTTGTAACTAGGAAAGGCAAAGCGATACAAATTTATATAGCCCCTCTCTTCTCTCGCATAAAAGTTTCGTTATCAGACTCTCTCTCTCTCTCTCTCACTGTGCATTTCCTAGCATGACCCACCACAACAAATGCAACTCCACATAGTCCATTCATTCTAAAGACCATTCGCTACCTCAAACCTCTGCTCGGGCCCGTTAGAACTTCAAATATACTTACTATATATTGATAAGGCAACTATTTGCTACTCACACGAGTGCATAACATAATTCATTCTTTATCAGCATAAATGTTTACTATTTATATACTTCATGATTAATATCTTTGTACTGAACTGTTACAAGGTCACGCCGCTGACCTAATGGCTTTTAATATGTTAACTATGCACATTTTGACAAAAAATATATCTCATTGCATTTAATACATTCTTATTAATAAAACTATACATTAAGACATTTTTCATAAATGAGTTTATTTAAAATATGACACTAACCTACACACACACACACACACACACACACACACACACACACACACACACACACACACACACACTTATATATATATATATATATATATATATATATATATATATATTATTCGATAGATATCAGAGCGCGCCTGTATGCACAATATATATTGTTACAACTATTTTACAAAAAATACAACTAATCAAATGAAGGTTAAGAAATCAAATAACATAAATAACAAATTTGAATATAAAAAATAACTAAAAACTGACACAAAACCATAAGAAATACACAGTTGTACAGACCTTTGATGTTAGAGACTGCTATTATGTATGTTTCAACAACTGATTACCATTCTTTAAGGATTACTGCGTTAAATCTAAACAAAATCACATGTACCCTGGTAATAATTAGGTTACTGAATGCTCTATGGACGTATAACAATTAGCCATAGCTCATTTTGTACTTCGAGATTTATCCAATGTTACCTATTTATATTAGCAAAAGATATTACAAAATCTAAATATTTTTGGTTTACAGTGCCTTTTTGTTTTTGGTGATTTATACAATAAAAAAAAGTAAAATCTTGGGTCACTCTTGTAGTTTCTGTCAGGATTGTAGAAAGCTTAGGCCTATTTGTTTCACTGAATAAACGTGCCAGCCTCATCAGAGCGTACCTACGTTGTGTTTATCCACTTGTTGCTTCACCAAATTTCATCCAAACGCATGCTACTGCATGTGGATGAACAAATTACAATTTACAAGCTCGCAAACAAATACACAATATTTTACTAGTTTTTTCAATCTCTAACAATGTGTTATCTGACTTATGTGGTTCATTTACTTCGGGTAAACCGAGATTTATATTATAAAAAATTGTGTTTCTTTGTAAACACTTAAAACAGTTTGAAATAAAAACAGACAGTATTAAACGGTGAAAATTTATCAAAAGAGTTTATATTGTATAAAGACAATTGTATAATTCAAGCACTTTGAGGTCATATTTGAATATAATTTCCGGTATTGAGAATCTCAATTTCCCAGATATGATGTCACAGATGGAAGATAAAACCAGTTGAGAATACATTTTAAACTTTTTACAACATTTACTAAAAATGTTTACTAACAATAGGTTTAAAAAAGCAAGCAATAGTAAATACATTTCATTGCTAAAAAAATATTATTTACGAAACAAGTACCATTAGCTTAAACATTCATATTTAAAGAAATCACTTAATAAGAGCTAAACGAGGCTACCTAAAGCCTTATTGAAATAAGAGTTACCCTTAGATGAACTACGCTACTCTTACACTTTGTTATTGTTTTACCCCTAATGACAATTCAAAAATATTAAACTGAAAATATTGTAAGAATGCAGGTTTAAAATATAAAGAAAAAAAATATAACGAGCTTTTCCATTTACAAAAAATCATTTCCATTTACAATTACTTTAAATGTTGCCCAATTGTACAATATAATAAATAGATTTAGGCCTACAAACTGAACAAGTTTCATAGCAAGTGTCTTTAGGTTTATAAACTGAACAGTAAGCTGTTTTGCCTATTCAGGACATTTCAGGGTAATAAGCCTATTTCAATGAGTATTAGGAAAATGTTTGGAAACATGTATTGGAGGTTATGTTGCGCCAAACTGTGATTCTGGACTTGTAAACCGTTCCAGTCGTCTGTCGTGTACTACCATTCTTTTACCAACCTTTTATATGGAGCCTATGAATCGTTTAAAATTTGATTTATTATCCGTTAAACGTTGCTGAATAAACCTTATCGACCTATTATATCGACCTTTCCTAACTACAAAGGGTATATTTTCGATATTAACCCATTCTTCCCGGCATAATGCACTAGCTGAGATAACTCCGAGTGCAATGACTTCACAAACATCCTGTCAATAAGTTATTACATGGGAGAACCTCTCGACACCCCGATTGAGAGAAAATGTACTTCAGGGTCACTATTTCTCCATATCCCAGTGCCAGAAGACCATATTGTCTGAATAACCCCACCTAATTTCTCTTGTCCTTCTTCTCGCCCCTTTATAAAGACCATAGAGAGTACGTTGGCTTCAGGTAAAAGCTAGTCTTGTAACGACCCGGTCAATCCTCGACAAGGGGTATTGTGTTTTACTTTAAACCTATCTAAATCAAAAAAATTAGTACCTGACCTTTTATGTGACAATGTTTTTACTGGCTGTACCTTAATATGCCAAAGGATTTTGCTATTCTGGTTGTATTTATACATATGATAATGATCATAATGGCTGTACCCGTGTATGAAAAAAAAATTGCCGCTTCTGGTTGTATTTATATCCTTGGAATGTGATAATAAACGGACTGGCTATACCTTTATATGCCATAGACATTATGCTCCGTCTAAATATGTTTATATCCATGGTATGTGATAATAGTCATACGGGCTATATCTTTATATGCCATAGAAATTACGCTCCTTCTAGTTATGTTTATATCCTTGGTATGTGATTATAGTCATACTGGCTATCGCCTACATTTATATGCCATAGAGATTATGCTCCTTTTAGTTATGTTTATATCCCTGGTATGTGATAATAGTCATACTGGCTATACCTTTACATGCCATAGAGATTATGCCCCTTCTAGTTGTGTTTAAATCCTTGGTATGTGATGATAGTCATGCTGGCTATAACTTTTTATGCCATAGAGATTATGCTCCTTTTTGTTATGTTTATATCCTTGGTAAGTGATAATAGTCATACTGGCTATACATTTATATGCCATAGAGATTATGCTACTTCTAGTTATGTTTCTATCCCTCGTATGTGATAATAGTCATACTGGCTATACCTTTACATGCCATAGAGTTTATGCCCCTTCTAGTAGTGTTTAAATCCTTGGTATGTGATGATAGTCATGCTGGCTATAACTTTATATGCCATAGAGATTATGCTCCTTCTTGTTATGTTTATATCTCTGGTATGTGATAATAGTCAGACTGGCTATACCTTTACATGCCATAGAGATTATGCCCCTTCTAGTTGTGTTTAAATCCTTGGTATGAGATGATAGTCAAACTGGCTATAACTTTATATGCCATAGAGATTATGCTCCTTCTTGTTATGTTTATATCCTTGGTATGTGATAATAGTCATACTGGCTATACTTTTATATGCCGTAGAGATTATGCTAATTCTAGTTATGTTTATATCCTTGGTATGTGATAATAGTCATACTATATATTCCTGGATATGCCATAGAGATTATATCTCTTCTAGTTCTGCTTATATCCTTGATATGGGACAATAAACATATTGGCTATACCTTTATATGGCATAGAGAATATGCCAATTCTAGTTGTGTTTCAATCCCTGGTATGTGATGATAGTCAAACTGACTATAACTTTACATGTCATAGAGATTATGCCCCTTCTATTGGTGTTTAAATCCTTGGAATGTGATGATAGTCATGCTGGCTATAACTTTATATGCCATAGAGATTATGCTACTTCTAGTTATGTTTTTATCCCTCGTATGTGATAATAGTCATACTGGCTATACCTTTACATGCCATAAAGATTATGCCCCTTCTAGTGGTGTTTAAATCCTTGGTATGTGATAATAAACATACTGGCTATACTTTATATGCCCTAGAGATTATGCCCCCTCTAATTGTGTATATATTCTTGATATGTGATAATAGTCATACTGCCTATACCTTTATATGCCATAGAAATTGTGCCCCTTCTAATTATGTTTATATCCTTGATATGTGATATTAGTCGTACTGGCTATACCTTTACATGCCAACGAAATTATACCCTTTCTAATTGTGATTATATCCTTCATATGTGAAAATAGTCATACTGGCTATACCTTTACATGCCATAGAAATTATACCCTTTCTAATTGTGATTATATCCTTCATATGTGAAAATAGTCATACTGGCTATACCTTTACATGCCATAGAAATTATACCCTTTCTAATTGTGATTATATCCTTCATATGTGAAAATAGTCATACTGGCTATACCTTTACATGCCATAGAAATTATACCCTTTCTAATTATGTTTATATCCTTGATATGTGATATTAGTCGTACTGGCTATACCTTTACATGCCAACGAAATTATACCCTTTCTAATTGTGATTATATCCTTCATATGTGAAAATAGTCATACTGGCTATACCTTTACATGCCATAGAAATTATACCCTTTCTAATTGTGTTTATATCCTTGATAAGTGAAAATAGTCGTACTGGCTATACCTTTACATGCCATAGAAATTATACCCTTTCTAATTGTGTTTATTTCCTTGATAAGTGAAAATAGTCGTACTAACACCCCCTTCTAGTGGTGTTTAAATCCTTCGTATGTGATGATAGTCATGCTGGCTATAACTTTATATGAAATAGTGATTATGCTCTTTCTTATTATGTTTATATCCTTGGTACGTGATAATAGTCATACTGGCTATACAAATATGTCATAGATATTATACCCCTTCTAATTGTGTTTATATAATTGATATGTGATAATAGTCGTACTGGCTATACCTTTATATGCCATAGAGATTATGTCTCTTCTAGTTCTGTTTATATCCATGATATGTGATAATAAACATACTGGCTATACCTTTATATGCCCTAGAGATTATGCCCCTTCTAATTGTGTTTATATTCTTGATATGTGATAATAGTCAAACTGGCTATACCTTCATATGCCATTGTAATTGTGCAGCTTCTAATTATGTTTATATCCTTGATATGTGAAAATAGTCGTACTGGCTATACCTTTACATGCCATAGAAATTATACCCTTTCTAATTGTGTTTATATCCTTGATATGTGAAAATAGTCGTACTGGCTATACCTTTACATGCCATAGAAATTATACCCTTTCTAATTGTGTTTATATTCTTGATAAGTGAAAATAGTCGTACTGGCTAAACCTTTACATGCCATAGAAATTATACCCTTTCTAATTGTGTTTATATTCTTGATATGTGAAAATAGTCGTACTGGCTATACCTTTACATGCCATAGAAATTTTACCCTTTCTAATTGTTTTATAATCATGATATGTGAAAATAGTCGTACTGGCTATACCTTTACATGTCATTGAAATTATACCCTTCCTAATTGTGTTTATATCCTTGGTACGTGATAATGGTCATACTGGCTATACCTTTATATGTCATAAAGAATATGCTCCTTCTTGTTGTGTTTATATCCTTGGTACGTGATAATAGTCATACTGGCTATACCTTTATATGTCATAAAGAATATGCTCCTTCTTGTTGTGTTTATATCCTTGGTACGTGATAATAGTCATACTGGCTATACCTTTAAATGTCATAAAGAACATGCTCCTTCTTGTTGTGTTTATATCCTTGGTACGTGATAATATTCATACTGGCTATACCTTTACATGTCATAAAGAATATGCTCCTTCTTGTTTTGTTTATTTCCTTGGTACGTGATAATAGTCATACTGGCTATACCTTTATATGTCATAAAGAATATGCTCCTTCTTGTTGTGTTTATATCCTTGGTACGTGATAATATTCATACTGGCTATACCTTTACATGTCATAAAGAATATGCTCCTTCTTGTTTTGTTTATTTCCTTGGTACGTGATAATAGTCATACTGGCTATACCTTTACATGTCATAAAGAATATGCTCCTTCTTGTTTTGTTTATATCCTTGGTACGTGATAATAGTCATACTGGCTATACCTTTACATGTCATAAAGAATATGCCCCTTCTTGTTGTGTTTATATCCTTGGTGCGTGATAATAGTCATACTGGCTATACCTTTAGATGCCATAGAGATTATGCTCCTTCTAGTTGTGTTTATATCCTTCGTATGTGATAATAGTCATTCTAGCTATACCTTTATATGCTATAAGGGATATGCCTATTCTAGTTGTGTTTATATCATTGGAATGTGATAATAGTCATTTTGGCTATACGTTTATATGCTTTAGAGATTATGCCGCTTCTAGTTGTGTTTAAATCCTTCGTATGTGATAATAGTCATACTGGCTATACCTTTATATGCCATAGAAATTACGCATATTCGAATTGTTTTTATGTCCTTGAAATGTGATAATAGTCTTACTGGCATTTTTGTGTATGTCATTGTGATTTTGTTCTTCTGCTGGTTACCCCTTCAGATATGAGGTAAAAGTCGTATTAACATCACCTGAGTATACTAAAGGGATTTTCCTCTTCTGGTTGTATTTACTACCTTCGTATGAGGTAATAGTCGTATTCACTACACCTGTATCTACCACAGGGATTTTGCCCTCTTTGGTTTTGGTATGAGGTAATAATCGTATTCACTACACTTGTTTATACCATAAGGATTTGGCCCCTTCTGGTTGTATTTACGTCCGTGGTATGAGGTAATAGTTGTATTCACTATACCTGTTTATACCATAGGGATTTTGCCCTTTTTGGTTATATTTACGTCCTTGGTATGAGGTAATAATCGTATTAACTACACTTGTTTATACCATAAGAATTTGGCCCCTTCTGGTTGTATTTACGTCCGTGGTATGAGGTAATAGTTGTATTCACTACACCTGTTTATACCATAGGGATTTTGCCCTTTCTGGTTATATTTACGTCCTTGGTATGAGGTAATAATAGTATTCACTACATCTGTATATACCATATGGATTTTGCTCTTGTTATATTTACGTCCTTGGTATGATGTAATAATAGTATTCACTACACCTGTATATACCATATGGATTTTGCTCTTGTTATATTTACGTCCTTGGTATGAGGTAATAATAGTATTCACTACACCTGTATATACCATATGAATTTTGCTCTTGTTATATTTTCGTCCTTGGTATGAGGTAATAATAGTATTCACTACACCTGTTTATACCATATGGATTTTGCTTTTGTTATATTTACGTCCTTGGTATGAGGTAATAATAGTATTCACTACACCTGTATATACCATATGGATTTTGCTCTTGTTATATTTACGTCCTTGGTATGAGGTAATAATAGTATTCACTACACCTGTTTATACCATATGGATTTTGCTCTTGTTATATTTACGTCCTTGGTATGAGGTAATAATAGTATTCACTACACCTGTTTATGCCATAAGGAATTTGCCCCTTCTGGTTATATTTACGTCCTTGGTATGAGGTAATAATAGTATTCACTACACCTGTATATACCATATGGATTTTGCTCTTGTTATATTTACGTCCTTGGTATGAGGTAATAATACTATTCACTACACCTGTATATATCATATGGATTTTGCTCTTGTTATATTTACGTCCTTGGTATGAGGTAATAATAGCATTCACTACACCTGTATATGCCATAAGGAATTTGCCCCTTATGTGTGCATTTACATCTCTGATATTACGTAATAGTTGTATTCACTCACCTGTATATGCCATAGGTATTTTTTTCTTTCTCGTTGCTTTTTCGTCTCTGTTATGAGGTAATAGTTGTATTCACTCGCCTGCATATGCCATAGGCGTTTTGCTCTTTCACGTTGCATTTACATCTCTGCTATGAGATAATAATCGTATTAATTATAACTGTATATGACATGGGGGTTTTACTCCTTCTCGTTGTATTTACTTCCTTAGCATATGACAATAGTCGTACTGGCAGTAAGTGTATATAACATAGGGATTTTGCCTCTTCTATGTGTGTTTACGTCCCTCGTATTAGGTATTAGTGGTTTTCACTCACCTTTATATGCTTTAGGTATTTTGCCCCTTCTGTTTGCATTTACATCTCTGATATGAGGTAATAGTCATACACACAACTCGTATATCTGTTTATGCCATAGCGATTTTACTGCTTCTCGTTGCATGAATTCTTTGGTATGAGATAATAGTCGTACTCACCAACCCTGTATATGCCATAGCGGTTTTACTCCTTTTCGTTGTTGTATGAGATAATAGTTTTTTTTCTATAGACCTGTATATGCCAGGTATTTCACTCTTCCTGGTTGTATTTACATCCTTGGAATGGGATAATAGTCGTAATATTTACGCCTGTATATGCGATAGGGGTTTAGCCCCTACTGGGCGTACTTTAATGCTTGGAATGGGATAATAGTCGTACTCTTTACGCCTGTATATTCGATAGGGATTTAGCCTATACTGGGCGTACTTTAATCCTTGGAATGGGATAATAGTCATACTATTTACGCCTGTATATTCGATAGGGATTTAGCCCCTACTGGGTGTACTTTCATCCTTGGAATGGGATAATAGTCGTACTCTTTTTTCGCCTGTATATGCGATAGGGATTTAGCCCCAACTGGTTGTATTTTCATCCTTGGAATGATATAACCGCCGTGGGTACTACGCCTGTTTATGCCGCCGGGTAGTGCCTATTCTAATTTGCATTTTAATAGACTAAAGCTTTAAACCCAGTTTGTGATGAAACCCAACATATTACCGTTGTGTCAATATTTTCAATTTAACGTTAGAAATATGTTTCACGGGTAGTGCCTATACTGTTGCACTTTAATTGACTACAGCTTTAAACCCAGTTTGTGAAGAAACCAAACATATTACCGTTGTGTCAATATTTTCAATTTAACGTTAGAAATATGGTTCAAGGGTAGTGCCTATTCTAAGTTGCATTTTAATTGACTAAAGCTTTAAACCCAGTTTGTGATGAAAACCAAGACATTACCGTTGTGTCAATATTTTCAATTTAACGTTAGAAATATGGCTCAAGGATAGTGCCTATTCTTAGTTGCATTTTAATTGACTAAATCTTTAAACCTTGTTTGTGATGAAAACCAAGATAATACCGTTATGTCAATATTTTCAATTTAACTTTAGAAATATGGCACAAGGGTAGTGAATATTCTAAGTCGCATTAAAATTTACTAGAGCTTTAAACCCAGTTTGTGAGGAATGCCAAGATATTACCGTTATGTCAATATTTTCAATTTATCGTTAGAAATATGGTTTAAGGGTAGTGCCTATTCTAAGTTGCATTATAATTTATATAGCTTTCAATCCATTTTGTGATTAAAAATTACATATTACTGGTATTTAAATATATATATATATATATATATATATATATATATATATATATATACCCGTACCTTATTTATATATCTATACATGTACATAATGTTATCCATGATGAAGAGTAAACATTTTCTTAAACCTAAATAAATACTAATTATTTTAATTTAATTGTTCGAAATATATAATTTAAATAAATTAATTAAAACCTTACCAAGACAGCCTAACGTTTTCGAAAGCTTAATGACGAATGAATATGCGATATTGCGGTGGAATGTGTATTTCGAGAGCGTTATTCATTTTAGTGCGTGTGTATTATGTTCAAAAGTTTATGTAGTTAGGAAATAATGAATTAACTAATAGTTCTGGTTATTATGTAATGTTATATAATGAATACCCGTAATTAGATATTCACCCTAACAATGAATGCACCTATAAATCAGTTTTTAAAGGATTTAAACAATATTATGTGTTGATTAACATTGTGCCTAAAGTCCGGGAGTAACACGTTTAAATATTTATACTTCATTTCAATTTATAACACACATGTAAAATTTGTATCTAAATACAAAATTGTTTGTAACAATAATTTTAAAAAGATTTTGATTTGTAACACAATTTATTATTATTCATGTTCATTTGAGAACTCAAGAATATCATTGAAGAAGTAACAAGCCGGTTGAATACCGAGTCAAACGTTTGCGGAAAGACGAGTTAGCTCAAAAAAAGTTCTTGGTAAATTGCAGGGGGTTTTATGTTTTGCCTCCACACATTACTCATTTGAACATTAAGTCTAAAGGCTTTGTGTTGCGTACCACTACAGGCTGGATAAGGGCAACAAATCGTTGCGAAATGTCGCACCATTTAAATAAATAATTGATTCGATATTCAACCGGCTTGTTATTTAACCTCAATTATTATTGTTTTTTCACCACAAATATTCTTCCGTTTTCTATAAGCACTCTGTTTTGCCTTTGTAGCCGGAAATACAGCACCTATGTAAATCCTACGTCGTTTCTCCTGATCTCTTCTTGCGACCTACTTTACCGCCACTGTGTAATCCAGATAGAGAGTTCTCTTAATAATTGGTGATTTATGTTATTATCTAATATTAATAATAATAAAATCTATTTCTATAATAATAAACCACAAGCTTGTTGATATTTCTAAAACCTGGGCTTAATGTTCTTAATTGATTGAGAAATTCCATGTCAGTTCTAGTTAAGTAGCATGAGTAGAGCGACAAGTTTTGTTCTGGGGGGTATAAGATTGCCCCGAGGGTTATCAAATGGGGCCTGGGGAAACTCCACTTAAAAAATAGAGAATATTCAAAAGCTTTTCGACATTGAGTAATCGTCCAAAAACTTACATTGAACTACTATTAAACAGCCCGTACATGTTTTAAACTACTTTTTTTTATTGGTAAGCTAGGGTATGGTATTCAACGATTAGTTTCTCATAGAACGCAAATCGGGTCCTTTCAGACCAAAATTTAAATTTTGTATATTTTCTTCGAATTTTTCAGTCATAAGTCTAAAAGTAAACCTGATTTTATTTCCGTGAGAAAAATAACGTTAAATAACACACTTTGTGTGAAACAATTACTCAAATTTCATTTTGAACTTCATAACTTGTAAGATTAAAATAAACCCACAATCTAACTAACACACTACGAAAATACAATTACAAAATAGCTTACTCCACACACAACACTCTCAACAAACAATTTAAACTCAACAACAATATCAACGACATTTACAACACCACTGGAGTTTACAAACTAACTTGCAGTTCGTGCCCCAGTTTTTACATAGGCCAGACAGGGAGGTCCTTCTACACACGTTACTAAGAACATATAAAAGCACTAACAAACAATAACTACCAATCAAACTTCATCGATCATCTCAACTCTACAAAACATGACTACATAGACATAAAATCTAACCTACAAGTTGTTCATAAACAACACAGTAATAACCAACGCTACACAATCGAACAATACGAAATATACAGGCACTTCAAACTACACCCTACACACATACTCAATACACAATTAAATTACAACTCACATGCACTTTTTGACATCATAACTCCTAATACACACAAAATACACCCACATCACCAAAATATCCCACCCCCACCCTAACCTACGTAAACCTTGAGATCAGTTACGGTCTGAGTTGACAAAGAGACACATCTCCCGAAACGGCCGTCCTCAACAAGCAAAGTAAGTGCTACTATAGGCAAGTTTAAAACATTTAAAAGTGTTTAGTGATTACTAGTAGCTCACGCGAAGATGGAATCAACAAATATTAAAATAAAGTTTGTTTTTCTTTGAACTTACAGCCATATTTAGAAAATAAGAACAAAATAACAACTGCTACTGCCGAGTATATTTCTTGTAAACACTATTATTATTGTTGTAGTATTTTAATGAGTTCATTGTAAGCGTTTAATTATAAAATATAATGCACGTGTCCAGAGAGTTGGGGGGGGGGCAATGCCTCTCCTTTGACCCACCCTTAACTCCAACCATGTTAAGTAATACACCACAAGATGAACAACAAAAATAATATACCTAATTTGTTTTTAGAATAGAATTCCCGTAAACGCAGGTTTCCTATGATAAAGGAAAACTAATCGGGAAATAGCTTTTTAGGAATATTTATATTAAACATCAAATATCGCAAAAATGGAACTGAATTTACAATATTTCTTTCCTGGCTTCAAACTCATCCCTAACTAGCTTGTGTCTAAATTCATTGAACTTACTGACAATACTTTTTGTCAAATTTTTATAATCAAACCTAACACGAATGAACCTTAAATAACATTTATATTTATATTTTCATATTAATTAATTTTTATTTCTATAGGTGAATAATACATAAAGCTACATGTCACTGATAGTTAGGTCACTATAATAGCAATATTTCGCATTTATTCTTACTCTCTTATAAATAAATAAGATTTTACAATATGTATGTAATAATTAAAAAAGATTATCTAATCAATTATCGTATCTAATCTAATTATTGACCAAAATCCTGACCAATCAGGCACCACCCAGAACAAGACGATTGGATAGTTGTAGGCTCTGATGCTGTGTTAGCGAAATGTGCATAGAGGTTTTTCAAGAAATTTGTATATTTTCATTGTACCCAAAGGTTATTGCTGAACATCAAGTCACAACACAGTGCTATAGTCTAGGCGTTGCTTTGGTGTTGGACTAGTTTGGGTGTATGCGTCTGGACTTCATTCAGTTATGATTATCTTTTGTTAGACATCTAGTTATATTCAATTGTAAAACAATCAATATTTTCTTTTAAAATTTTATTTTCAATTTCATATAACTGCATTTACTGATTCATACACACGGTACTGGTTGTTTAAATTAGGACATATTAACTGTTATACAAGACTTTTCACCTGTCTATTATTATTCACCCACGAAAATTAAATGAAATGTTTGTCTGTAATTTCGTAGTAATGAAAATAAACAAGAATATTTAAAAACCAATAGTGCAATAAGTCGAAGCTTTTCGTAATTATAACATTATTAACATCTGTTGACTCCTTATTTTAACTGTTGACGAGACTCTAGAAATTGTCAATAATATTATACTGGCGAAAAGCTTCAAGGTAGTTTTTTTATTATATTATTGTTGAAGAAATGTATGTGTATTTGTGTGTGTGTTTGTGTGTGTGTGTGTGCGCGCGCGCGCGCGCGCGAGCGTACGCGCGTGCTTTTGTGTATCACTATACCCTTAGCAAACAAAAATATTTATAAAAAATGGCTATTATTGAAGCTTCTCATCAATTAAAATACTTAGGGGCATTATCAAGGGCCTCTTCATCAGTCAACAGTTGAAACAAAACTGAGTCTTGTTAACGTGAAAAGTCTTGTTTTAATTGTAAACTGGTAAAGGTCTTGAATAATATCAATGTTGTTAAACTTTAGGAAATCATTGGACCAATATTTTCAATTTTGTTATTATTTATAAAGAGTATATTGAATATTAAATAAATATTGAACAAAAAATCATCTCAAGCTCACTTATACATATACGTTTGTGTATGGAGTGTTATAATAGGAACTATGGAGCAGTAAAAATCTATTGCTTACTTATTGTTAAGGAACATTAACATTAGCACCAGGTACTTATATATTACTATAGTGTGGACCACGTAACCGTGCACTTGGCCTTGCGAGATTCCTCGTGTACTACCACTTCTTACAACATTTTACATATTCAGCATCTTCTGTACATTAACAGCTTCTACATCCGATATGTCTATACATATTTCAAGATTGTTTGTTATATTATACGGAAGCTAGTTTATCGTCGAATTCATCTAATATTGACTGTAGCACACTAGTCAGTGTAATAACAATCCTTATCATGTTTGTAGGAAAGTATTTATACTGACCCTAACCTCCTGTCTCACCTACTACGACGTCTCAAGGACAAGTGCACGGTTACGTAATCCGCACTATACGTCTATGTTCTAGACGGAAATATTAGTACCATCTAAGATCATACCCCATTCCTGTTTACTCCTTGAAGAGTCAAGTAGTCTTGAAGAATCAAATGGTCATTTCAGTTATCCATATTCAGCGACATTTAAAAACCAACTCCTTTCATCACACACACACACACACACACACACACACACATACACACACACACACACACACACACACACACACACAAACACACACACACACACACACACACACACACACACACACACACACACACACACACACACACACACACACACACACACACACACATACACACACACACGCGCCAACATGCGCACACACACACACACACACAATTAAAATAATATTTTTAAAAAATTACCTGGAAGCTTTCCGTCAATACAACATTATTGACTACTTCTAGAACCTAGTACCTAGTCAACAGTTTTATACATTGAGCGTTTAGCAATAACGTTTAGAGAAAGTTTATTCAAATTAAACATTTAAACATTTTAAAAAGGGTTATCATAGTAAACCTCTGCAATATACTTAGAAGAAGTTATTTCCCTAAACCTTAATGTCAATTGTCTTATTGACTAACATTCTGGATATGGCATTTTGTTTGTGTAGAACTCGGCTCTCATTGTTATATTGTTTATAAATGTATGCATTCGTGTTGCTTAAGCGATCTGTTGAGCAGTTTGGGCTCTTTTAGCAAAAATGTTGTTTGCTGTTTTTTTTAATATATTTTTATTAATTTATCAATGAAATATGTTGTTAACAATGCATCACATAAAAAAAGGGTTTAGATAAGTGTAGATAAAACATAACCTCTACAAAGTCTTTAACATTTCAATTTCCCTTAGCTATTTATTACATATTAAAATACATGGTTAAGGCATACCTACAAAAAGAAACATAACCTAATTAAAGCCCTTGACATTTCAATTTCCCTTAGATATTTATCACATATTCTAATAAATTGTCAATTCATACATTCAAAACAAAACATAACCTTATTAAAGCCTTTGACATTTCAATTTCCCTTGGATATTTATCACATATTCTAATACATTCTTAAGGCATACATTCAAAACGAAACATAACCTTATTAAAGCCCTTGACATTTCAATTTCCCTTAAATATTTATCACATATTGTAATACGTAGTCAAGGCATACATACAAAAAAATATCCCTATTAAAGCCCTTGACATTTCAATTTCCCTTAGATATTTATCACATATTCTAATACATAGTTAAGGCATACATTCAAAACGAAACATAACCTTATTAAATCCCTTGACATTCCCTTAGATATTTATCACATATTCTAATACATTATTAAGGCATACATTCAAAACGAAACATAACCTTATTAAATCCCTTGACATTCCCTTAGATATTTATCACATATTCTAATACATAGTTAAGGCATACATTCAAAACGAAACATAACCTTATTAAAGCCCTTGACATTCCCTTAGATATTTATCACATATTCTAATACATTATTAAGGCATACATTCAAAACGAAACATAACCTTATTAAAGCCCTTGACATTTCAATTTCCCTTAGATATTTATCACATATTCTAATACATTATTAAGGCATACATTCAAAACGAAACATAACCTTATTAAATCCCTTGACATTCCCTTAGATATTTATCACATATTCTAATACATAGTTAAGGCATACATTCAAAACGAAACATAACCTTATTAAAGCCCTTGTCATTCCCTTAGATATTTATCACATATTCTAATACATTATTAAGGCATACATTCAAAACGAAACATAACCTTATTAAAACCCTTGACATTTCAATATCCCTTAGATATTCATCACATATTCTAATACATAGTTAAGGCATACATTCAAAACGAAACATAACCTTATTAAAGCCCTTGACATTCCCTTAGATATTTATCACATATTCTAATACATTATTAAGGCATACATTCAAAACGAAACATAACCTTATTAAAGCCCTTGACATTTCAATTTCCCTTAGATATTTATCACATATTCTAATACATTATTAAGGCATACATTCAAAACGAAACATAACCCTATTAAATCCCTTGACATTCCCTTAGATATTTATCACATATTCTAATACATAGTTAAGGCATACATTCAAAACGAAACATAACCTTATTAAAGCCCTTGACATTCCCTTAGATATTTATCACATATTCTAATACATTATTAAGGCATACATTCAAAACGTAACATAACCTTATTAAAACCCTTGACATTTCAATATCCCTTAGATATTCATCACATATTCTAATACATAGTTAAGGCATACATTCAAAACGAAACATAACCTTATTAAAGCCCTTGACATTCCCTTAGATATTTATCACATATTCTAATACATTATTAAGGCATACATTCAAAACGAAACATAACCTTATTAAATCCCTTGACATTCCCTTAGATATTTATCACATATTCTAATACATAGTTAAGGCATACATTCAAAACGAAACATAACCTTATTAAAGCCCTTGACATTCCCTTAGATATTTATCACATATTCTAATACATTATTAAGGCATACATTCAAAACGAAATATAACCTTATTAAAACCCTTGACATTTCAATATCCCTTAGATATTCATCACATATTCTAATACATAGTTAAGGCATACATTCAAAACGAAACATAACCTTATTAAAGCCCTTGACATTCCCTTAGATATTTATCACATATTCTAATACATTATTAAGGCATACATTCAAAACGAAACATAACCTTATTAAAGCCCTTGACATTTCAATTTCCCTTAGATATTTATCACATATTCTAATAAATTGTTAAGGCATACATATATAAAAAGAGACATAACCTTATTAAAGCCTTTGACATTTCAATTTCCCTTGGATATTTATCACATATTGAAATAGATAGAAAAGCATACACACAAGAGACATAACCTTATTTAGCAATACAACTTCATATACAATACCAAGAGCATAGTTTTACAATATATTACAATAAAAATGTCGGGAACAACAAATAATCAAAAATAACTGATAGCAAAAGTTACCTAAGATTAAAATCTTATGTACATTTCGTTGAACATGTTATCACAAACTTACAAACTTACAATCTAGAGAACAATAAGTTACAAATTAGACTCACCTTAGTTTGTAGTAGTTACGAACTAGACTGAAGTAGACTAGGTCAGACATGTTTGTAACTTATTGTTTTCTAGATTTTAATTTTGTAATAAGACCCTCTGATGATGATGACAGGCTCATCGAAATGTACACAAGGGGTTTATCTCAGGTAACTTGTATTATCAGTTATTTTTGTGGTTTTGGGATTATTTCCAATATTTTTATTCTAATATAACTTCACATTTTAAATTTTACAATTTATAATAGCTACACATTTTACATTTTTTGTTTATATAGGCCCTTATAAATCAAGCCTACGAGTAATACATCTGCTGTTATATGAAATTATAAATTAGCATATAACTTAATAAAGTATTAGGATTTTTCTAAATTATTAGGGAATTTTATTTGTTGGCTATCAGTAAGTTCGGAAATGTTCGGGACACATCGTTCGTCTTAAGACAATTTTACTTCATATTACTACAGTGCGATAGCGCGCCTAATCCATGACTTGTAAAGTTTTCTGCAGTTGCACTGGAACGTGTCGGCTTTCTTAGACTGAGAACAATGGCGTAGGCCATTAGTCCAAACCTCCACCGAAATGTAAAAGTTATTTTATTTATGGAATTTTGAATTAAATTGTGAGTTGCACTAATTGGGTAGAAATATATCAGAACAGTAAGGCATGCTGCAACAATTACATCTTAGTTATTTGTCACAGTAAACAAATATTCTAAATAATTCAGGACAGCAACCGTCTGCATACTGACACTTCCCCACATACACTTTACCCAAGTGTTTAATCTCTCTTTAAAACGATATAAAAATTGACTTTAACGTAATTGAAATCTAATTTAGCAAGACCTTAACTTAAATTAGAACTCTTTTGTCATCAATCTTTGAGTTTTAGGAAGTACAAAATTGTGATACCTCCAGCATTAAATGTATTATTTAAATTTAATTAAATGAAAACAGATTTCAGTTTAAAAGTGCCAAATTGCATCATAGTTTTTCAGTGGTAAAATAGAGTATATTGTTATTTAATGGTTGAATTCTTGAGGACCTCAAGAAATAAATTGCTGGCTATGTTACCGGCTCGATATTTTGAAAAAAAAAACATTTAAATAATGTCTGTACAAAAGATACGAAAAGATATCAACGGAAACAATATAGCTGTTTGAAAACCTGCAGCTTTAGGATGATTTTTGGAATATTTAAAAACAATTACTTCGGCAGCAGATATGAAACGTCTCTGCGATTCTGATAAGGGACAGACCTACTCTACCTATGGGAACCATTTCCCTCTCCATCTATCTTTCCTCCTAGCTCTTCTCGTGTATGAAGATACAGTCGGCCACTTCAGTAGTGGATAAGCAACACATTCGACCACGGTAGCATCAACTCTACTTTAAGGGTATTTTCTATTTAGTGAACCATAAAACTATTTCCCCGACTTGAGCGTAGTGAAGCAGCTTTTCCTCTTTTAATCTTATATATAGCATACAATATATTTTACACCCTACTGAAGCGATTGTTGTCGCCTTAATATAAACTATAATCTATAAACTGTACAACTGACTGTAATGACTTAGAGAACATTATGAAATACTGAAACCCAATACTTTGCTTACAACAGAAATATATGGAAATAATTACATTAGTTTGCGCTATTATTAAGTTTTGTTAAAATTACTTGCAGCATCTGTATTTGCTGTTAGAATTTAATTTGCTAATTTTTTCAACAGCAATTATAGTCAAAATGTTTTACACAATATGCAATTTTTTGTTTATACTAATCTTATTACTTTGACTATAATGACTCATTTTTACAAGCCAAATCTTCCTTGGACAATGATTAAGTACAAAAAATATCTTTGGTGCTACCATACTTAGTTAGTAGTTTACTAACAGCTACTAATATCTAGTTTGATAAATAAAATAGCCGAAATATGAAAGGAAGATAGAATCTTGTCACTGACTAAGACTACATTTATCCTTAGATTTACCTTTGATTATACTTGTTGTTACTTACAGTCAATTTGTTAAAATAAAACATTTGAAATTAAATCATTGTAAATAAATTCTTATATTGGAAATATTTATCATTTACTTATTTATTAATATTGTTTTGTGTTTGTTTGAAATAATATAGAGCCAAACAAACTATATTTGAATGTATATTTAATATATATTTTTCGGCCTATTTAAGAAGTTAAATTTTATGTGCAATTAAGTGGTCATAAATTTATCTCGTACATAACATTGTATACTAACAAACTCACACTGGAACAAACTCACACACTTTACTTGTTACAATAATAACAAATGGTTCTATTCTCATTTGACACCGTAGAATCTCAATCCTCCGATACAGCGTCCATCTCCGAGTCTGTAAAGGATTTTATCATGATACGGATGTTATACCCGTAAAGCTCTATCTCTCTGTTTTGCAATACAAGCTTGTATCATATTGCACGTCTGAACTTCGGCGTTCAATCCAATAACGACCGATGGGTAACAGGCTAATTAAATACATACGGATTCATTCTGTTTTTCAATTGTGATTTTTTTTTAACGTAATTTGTAACAAAAGGTGATTGATTCAATTTAAAGAAAAACATTTTTTTCATTCTGTTCCTAATTAGGTACACGATTTTCACATAGAGGTAGAACAATGGCAGCTTTTTCCATACTGGTAAGAAAAGACCTTACGAAAGTCTTGATTTCCTTGGTCCAACCCATTGTTTCGCAAATGTTTCTGACAGGTTAGCCTCTTGATAGCTTACGTGCTGTTGGAATGTCTTCTGTCAGACACAGTTTCTTACAAACTTTGAAACGGTGGCTCAAAGTAAACACTTAATGTTAAACATACTAGCTTCTATAAAGTTATACGTCTGTTTCAAGTTAGTAAACATTTTAAAAAGTGTTATTACAGAGAATTCTGGGTAGTTAGAAAAAGATGCCATTGTGATGATCATGATAAACGTTATACAGCATTCGTAGTATGGTATTTAAGAAGGTATTTGAAAAACGTTTTTTATAAATAGTGATTTTTATCCACATATTCCAATATTTTACATATTGTACAATTACAACGGTATACTTTTGATATCACAAATACAAAAATATGAGGAATACACATAAAGAAAACAAAATTTTGTAGCACCACACTTTCATTTCGCTTGCAATGCTTTTGGTGGAGCGTAAAATCACAGCTCTTTATTGTTCCTTCTGATATCTTCACAGGGAAGGTTGACTAAAGAAGGGTTATTTTTGTACGCCGCTCGAGTGTGCAGATGAGTCAGAGCGTGGGGTATAACGCGCCCCTCTTCATATAATAATAAACTCAACTTCATTTAACCACTTACAAATTAATTAAAAATAATACTAATTATTATAATTAAAATAGACCTACTACCACAATACAAGATATTAATCGTATATTAACTCAAATACATAGGTACATGGATTAAAACCTAAAGTATATTTCGACGAACGTCTTCCTGTTTGGAAGGGATAATTACGTTTAGGTTAATTACTTAATTGAAATAACTCCGTAGTTATCTATAACATCTCACGAGTTGTTATAGATAACTCCGTATCTAATGAGTTGTTTTAACATGACTCACTAATGAGTTGTTTTAACGTGGCTCACTAATGAGTTATTTAAACAGGACTCACTAATGAGTTGTTTTAACACGACTCACTAATGTGTTGTTTTAACACAACTCACTAATAAATTGTTTTAACGTGGCTCAATAATGAGTTGTTTTAATACGACTCACTAATGAGTTGTTTTAACACGACTCACTAATGTGTTGTTTTAGCACAACTCACTAATGAATTGTTTTATTACGACTCACTAATGATTTGTTTTAACATGATTCACTAATGACGATGAATATGTCATTGAATCGTTGCTGCGAAATAAATTATTGATTGAGTTTGTGTTCGTTCTTTAATTATATCCTGTTCACAAGCGAAGCTCGATGCTCATAAGTTTGATAAATAATGTAGTTACAAAACAAACGTTTTCATCTAATCGAACTCTAGGGTAATGTATATAACTTTGTTAATAAGTAATTTATTTATTAATATCTTGTATTGTAATTAAGTTAATTAGAGCTTAGCTAGTGATAATAATAGACAAAGGTAAAAATTAAAACAGCTAACTCTAAATCTCACTACGCATCAGTTAATTAAAACAGACTAGTTTCGACGACGATGTCGCCATCAGCGGTAGTCAGGCACTGATGAAGGTGACATCGTCGTCGAAATTAGTCTGTTTGTTTCAATAAACTAATATTTTTTAATTAACTAATGAGTAGTGAGTCTTAGAGTTTTTATTTTTACCGTTGTATCTTATGTTGTGTTATTTGATAAGTGTTATTTTATTTCTTATATTTTCACTGTGGCAGTTTAACTTTTATAAAACCTTATATGTAAAAAAATTATTTATTACTTACAGATTGACTCAAAGTATCATATATAATTACTATTATAAATGTTATACAATTTGTATGTTTGGTATAACCAAACCATAATCAGATTGAGTATTTAATATACGACACAATGTAGAGCGTTTTCCGTTAATTGAGGGAATTTAGTTGTCTCCTACATAGGCACCGATTGATTGAGGCGGGTTCAATTGGGGTTGAGTTGACGAAGTTTAACATTGGCCGTGGGGGAGTTAATTACAAGCGACAGGGCGTTATCGAAAGGTGATTATTTACATTTATAACAAGGTTATACAGGCAATTATTAGGATAGTCTAATAAACACTCAAGTGTAAGCCTCACTACTTTGCACCTACTACGTTATCTTTGTGCTATATTTAAAGAAGGGAAAGTGTTTGGATTTTAAGTTACGGCGAGTAATACAAAACTTTTACTTGACACCCTTACTTTTAGCCAATAGAGGGTGGAAAAATTGTTTTAAAGTAAAGAAATTATAACACGCATCAAGTGAAAAACAAGGTTGCACGTACAGACAAACTGAAATACATAGCATCCGTTGAGGTTGTACATTATTTGTTTTCACCTTGTATAGTACTTAAGAGATACGACATTGCGATCCAAGGTCCTCTCCGTGCTCCTAGACGGAAAGCGATTCATGTCGTACAATCTCACCACATCTCACTCACAACTCATTGAGGGGATAATAGACTTAATTTGATTTCACCTTGTACAGTACTTAAGAGATACGACATTGCGATTCAAAGTCCTCTCCGATCTCCTAGACTGAAAGCGATTGATGTACAATCTCACCACATCCCACTCACAACTCTGCGAGGTGATAGCAGACCTATTTTGGTTTCACTTGTACAGTACTTAAGAGATACGCCATTGCGATCCAAGGTACTCTCCGATCTCCTAGACTAAAAGCGATTCATGTCGTACAATCTCACCACACCTCACTCACAACTCATTGAGGGGATAATAGACTTAATTTGGTTTCACCTTGTACAGTAGTCAAGAATTGCGGCATTGCGAACCAAGGTCCTCTCCATTCTCCTAGACTGAAAGCTATTAATGTTGTACAATCTCAATACATCCCACTCACAACTCATTGAGGGGATAATAGACTTAATTTGGTTTCACCTTGTACAGTAGTTAAGAATTGCGGCATTGCGAACCAAGGTCCTCTCCGTTCTCCTAGACTGAAAGCTATTAATGTTGTACAATCTCAATACATCCCACTCACAACTCATTGAGGGGATAATAGACTTAATTTGGTTTCACCTTGTACATTACTTAAGAGTTACGGCAATGCGATCCAAGGTCCTCTCCGATCTCCTAGACTGAAAGTGATTGATGTTGTACAATCTCACCACATCCGACTCACAACTCTTCGAGGTGATAATAGACTTAATTTGGTTTCACTTTGTAGAGTACTTAAGAGATACGGCATTGCGGTCCAAGGTCCTCTCCTATCTCCTAGACTGACAGTGATTCGTATCGTAGAATCTCACCACATCCGACTCACAATTCTTCGAGGTGCTAATAGGCTTAATTTGGTTTCTCCTTGAGGAATACTTAAGACATGTGACATTGCGATCCACGGTCATCTCCGATCTCCTAGACTGAAAGCTATTGATGTTGTGCAATCTCACCACATCCGACTCACAACTCTGTGAGGAGATAGCAGGCTCAATTTGGTTTCACCTTGTGCAGTACTTAAGAGACATGGCATTGCGGTCCAAGGTCCTCTCCGATCTCCTAGACTGACAGTGATTCGTGTCGTAGAATCTCACCACATCCGACTCACAACTCTCCGAGGTGATAGCAGGCTCAATTTGGTTTCACCTTTTACAGTACTTAAGAAATACGACATTACGATCCACGGTCATCTCCGATCTCCTAGATTGAAAGCGATTGATGTTGTGCAATCCCACCACATCCGACTCACAATTCTGCGAGTTAATAGTAGACTTAATTTGGTTTCACTTTATACAGTACTTAAGAGATACGACATTGCGATCCCAGGTACTATCCGATCTCCTAGAATAAATGCGATTCATGTCGTACAATCTCACCACAACCCACTTACAACTCATTGAGGGGATAATAGACTTTATTTGTATTCACCTTGTACAGTACTTAAGAGTTATCTCCTAGACTAATAGCGATTCATATCGTACAATCTCACCACATCCCATTCACAACTCTTCGAGGTGATAATAGACTTAATTTGGTTTTACTTTGTACAGTACGTAAGAGATACGACATTGCGATCCACGGTCATCTCTGATCTCCTAAACTGAAAGCGATTGATGTTGTGCAATCCCACCACATCCGACTCACAACTCTGCGAGTTAATAGTAGACTTAATTTGGTTTCACTTTGTACAGTACTTAAGAGATACGACATTGCGATCCAAGGTACTATCCGATCTCCTAGAATAAAAGCGATTCATGTCTTACAATCTCACCACATCCCACTTACAACTCATTGAGGGGATAATAGACTTTATTTGGTTTCATCTTGTACAGTACTTAAGAGTTATCTCCTAGACTAATAGCGATTCATGTCGTACAATCTCACCACATCCCATTCACAACTCTTCGAGGTGATAATAGACTTAATTTGGTTTCCCCTTGTACAGTACTTAAGAGATACGGCATTGCGATCCAAGGTCCTCTCCGATCTCCTAGAATACATGCGATTCATGTCGTACAATCTCACCACATCCCACTCACAACTCTTCGAGGTGCTAATGGACTTAATTTGGTTTCTCCTTATGGAGTACTTCAGAGATACGACATTGTGATCCTTGGTCCTCTTCGATTTTTTGGACTGAAAGCGATTCATGTCGTACAATCTCACCTCATCCCACTCACAACTCTTCGAGGTGATAGCAGACTTGATGTAGGTCTGTGTTCCAACATATGGAAAGCTGTTTGGTATAAATATCCTGAGGATGACGTCTGCACAAGACGAAAGTACTAACTATGAATGGAGGTAATGTATTGTTATATAATGATCGGGTATAATATGCTTGGCGTAATATCACATAAAATGTGATGTCCTGGTGGACACGCTGAAATGAATACTGCTCCTGTAGACAGTCAATCAACGTACCAATTCAACTCCAATAAATGAAACTAGCACAAAGCACACCTAGGTAAATATAGCACGGTAAATTAAGCTTATGAATTTTATTCAAATATTTCATTAAGTGTTCAATAAACTATATTAAAGTCAGATACATCTCTCTTGTATCAATTAAATCATTTAAATAGTTATAAACAGTTTTGATATTTATATCAGACTCACATATTGTTGTTCGAAATATTAAAGCGGGTTTTCGATAGATGCTAAAAGTAACGCAATGATACAAATATTTTGAAGGGGACGATTAACCGACTGGATACGTTTAGGCTCCCTAATGCCTTTTGAATTGTATACTTGACCTTGACAGACATCGGGTAAAATGGCACTGTTGAAAAGCGCTAGTCGTACATAGGCTATAGAGGTGCAGCTTTTCGAACAAATTAAAGACGATTAGTTAGATAATCGCGTTTTTAAAACTCATGTAGATTTAGTATCGAGTAACAGGGGATGCACAATGGGACGGGATGTAAACACCTCGCCTGTCAAGTAGTCTAACATTAGATTTGTTGGTTTTCAGTTCGCATTTACAAGTCAATTTAAACAAGACTTTTATATACATAAAAATTATTATTTATACTTTAAAAAGATTTACCGGGTAAATTGTTTACCTTACCAATTGTATCTAACGATTTTACTTAAGCTGTCTGCCTGTATGCCCAAATCGTTCTGAAAAAAGATATGTTACATTAAAGTTCACGTTTAAAGTAAAACAAAAAATGTATTTTAAATCAAAATACTGAATCAATTACATTTTAAAAAGTTTGAACAATAATAAGAATTTGTATTGAAAAATTATAGGTTACATCTTTTTCAAATTATTTCAATGGAAAACTTTCGGTCAGATGCGTACTGCTAACTTCGTATACTTACTGATATAATCAAATTACTTTAAAAAATTAATTTAAAACATACCTTGGCAGCACTTTAACAATACTCGGCTGTATTCGTTTAACATAATTAAATTTAAAAATTCAAATACAAGCTACATTTAAAGTTACATTTTTACTTATTAAATTTTTATTCAGACTTTATTAAAAATTTTAAGTAACCCGTCTAATACATTATTTTGCAACCCAGGTGCCCGTCTTCAATGAAAGCTAGTTCATAACAGGCTGACTCATGATGTCACATTGTTTAAGAGAAACCCTTCTTATATTTTGAAAAATAGATGGCTCTGATTGTTCACATGTATTATTAGTACAAATCCCTACCCAAACGCTTTCCAATGACTTTTTCCTAAGCAAAATTTTCTTTTAAATTTCTGTCGACTTTACGTTACCTAAGACAAACCAATTTTTACGCAACATGTTAAATTATTGACAAAATTTTTAACATATTGCAAATTACAAATATCGATTAACTATTCACGTATATTTCACATACAGTAATACATCGACTTACGCGATTCCCAAGTTACGCGGTTTAAAATTATGTTGTTCGAGTTACGCAGAAACTGGCCTGTTCTGGAAGAAAATCCCTAAAGGAACTTTTATAGCTCATGAAGAGAAAATATTTTCAGGTTTTAAGGTCGCCAAAGACCGGTTGATAATGATGGTTGACGCAAATATAGCTGGTATATGTAAGCTGCAACCTCTCATAGTTTATCTTTCAGAAAATCCAAGAGCATTAAAATATATTTTTAAAAACTAGCTTGCCCGTGATTTGGAAGTCAAATCGAAAGGCTTGGGTGACAGCTTTTTTTGAGGACTGGTTTGGTCATCATTTCACACCTCAAGTCGAACGTTATTGTCAGCCTAAAAAATTCCTTTTAAAGTAATTCCTATTAACTGACAATGCACCTGGCCATCCTCCTACTTTAACTAATTTCGTCACACGCGTGAAAGTGATATTTTTGCCACCAAACACAACTAGTTTGTTTCAACCAATGGATGAGGGAGTCATCAGAACATACAAAGCTTATTACACAAGAAGATAAATTGAGCATCTGCATGAAAATATAAGGTAGATCAACGAGCTCTCTGTTAAAGATTTTTGGAAACAATTCAATGTTTTAGATGCTTTGAGAATCATTGGATAATCTTGGAATGAAATTTCACAAAAAAAACTCTGAATGGCATTTAAAAAAAGGCGTGTCTATTTTTTTCGCCACTGAAGTAATCAGTGCCAGAGTCTGATGAAATTGGTGATGTGATTGAAGGAGTGTCGGTTTTGCCAGACAACGAAATTTAGAAGTGAATGATGATGACGTTCAAGAACTGCTAGATTTACAAAACCAGGAGCTGACAACTAATTGATGAGTTCATAGAAATGCGTGAGCAAGAGGAAGACCTTAAAAACGCAGATTCTTTAGACCCAGTTGACGTAGAAGATGAAATGACGGTTAGAAACATGACAAAAGGTCTTAGTTAATTCCAGCAAGTCTTTGAAAACATAGACTCCAATGATGAGTGTATTTCTGCCACAAAACAAAAAATTAGTGAGTTACGAGGACTGCGTGAGAAGAAAAAAAACTTCAATTCGTCAAACAAATTTACTAGACTTATCTAGTCTTCTATGTCAAAATAATTTCTTTTTACTTACTTCTTTGCAGTTTATATGATTATAATATACTATTTTGTTTATTATGCATTTAATATTTTAATACAAAAACATTTTCCTTCTAAATTATTAGTTTATTTAGTTCCGTATAACATGATTACTATGTGATTGTGTAAAATTATACACCGACTTACGTGAATTCGACTTACACGGTTGTCAAAGGGCATCTCCTGCATTTATAATCTTTCTGTTAGGTTTTTAGACACTTGTTAATTGGACGCTTTTCGTTTTATAGAGCAGATGTGTTGCCAAACATGGCATAACCGACAAGATATGCTAATCAATAGTGTAACGCAGGAACTTGTAACGGATTGCGGTCATTCTCTAATAGGCGATGTTTGGGATTAATTGAGTTAAAGGCAGGGATAAGGGTTGATGAATATCATATCTAATGGGAGACGGGGTTGTTTCACCTCTCGTATTTTTCCAGTTTAGTACTCTGTACTGGCGTCGTATACAAATTAAATACAGTGCATCTATTGTGCTTTTCTCAAGAGGTAGGAATTAGTCTATCGGGAAAAACACGCTTATAAAGTATTTGTAGTTTTAAATAGATTTATAAATCATTGCCACGTAATTTTAAAAGACTGCTTTGTCACATAAATAGTGATGTGTTACGTATTTAGGAGTTTATTCAAAGTTTCATATTTTGTTAGTTTTTAACATCAATAAATGAAACCTTAATTATTGCTAAATTTCTGTTTGTTAGTATCTTTATAAGCAGTATACATTTGTCAAGTAAGTTCCTAAGCAATATATATTCATTAATTATTGCTAAATTTCTGTTTGTTAGTATCTTTATAAGCAGTATACATTTCCCAAGTAAGTTCCTAACCAGTATATTCATAATTATTGCTAAATTTCTGTTTGTTAGTATCTTTATAAGCAGTATACATTTGTCAAGTGAGTTCCTAACCAGTATATATTCATTAATTATTGCTAAATTTCTGTTTGTTAGTATCTTTATAAGCAGTATACATTTCTCAAGTAAGTTCCTAACCAGTATATATTCATTATTTATTGCTAAATTTCTGTTTGTTAGTATCTTTATAAGCAGTATACATTTCCCAAGTAAGTTCCTAACCGGTATATATTCATGAATTATTGCTAAATTTCTGTTTTTTAGTATCTTTATAAGCAGTATACATTTCCCAAGTAAGTTCCTAACCAGTATATATTCATGAATTATTGCTAAATTTCTGTTTGTTAGTACCTTTATAAGCAGTATACATTTCCCAAGTAAGTTCCTAACCAGTATATATTCATGAATTATTGCTAAATTTCTGTTTGTTAGTACCTTTATAAGCAGTATACATTTCCCAAGTAAGTTCCTAACCAGTATATATTCGTTAATTATTGCTAAATTTCTGTTTGTTAGTATCTTTATAAGCAGTATACATTTCTCAAGTAAGTTCCTAACCAGTATATATTCATTATTTATTGCTAAATTTCTGTTTGTTAGTATCTTTATAAGCAGTATACATTTCCCAAGTAAGTTCCTAACCAGTATATATTCATGAATTATTGCTAAATTTCTGTTTTTTAGTACCTTTATAAGCAGTATACATTTCTCAAGTAAGTTCCTAACCAGTATATATTCATGAATTATTGCTAAATTTCTGTTTTTTAGTATCTTTATAAGCAGTATACATTTCCCAAGTAAGTTCCTAACCAGTATATATTCATGAATTATTGCTAAATTTCTGTTTGTTAGTATCTTTATAAGGAGTATACATTTCCCAAGTAAGTTCCTAACCAGTATATATTCATGAATTATTGCTAAATTTCTGTTTGTTAGTATCTTTATAAGCAGTATACATTTCCCAAGTAAGTTCCTAACCAGTATATATTCATGAATTATTGCTAAATTTCTGTTTGTTAGTATCTTTATAAGCAGTATACATTTCAAAAGTAAGTTCCTAACCAGTATATATTCATGAATTATTGCTAAATTTCTGTTTGTTAGTATCTTTATAAGCAGTATACATTTCCCAAGTAAGTTCCTAACCAGTATATATTCATGAATTATTGCTATATTTCTGTTTATTAGTCTCTTTATAAGCAGTATACATTTCCCAAGTAAGTTCCTAACCAGTATATATTCATGAATTATTGCTAAATTTCTGTTTGTTAGTATCTTTATAAGCAGTATACATTTCCCAAGTAAGTTCCTAACCAGTATATATTCATGAATTATTGCTAAATTTCTGTTTGTTAGTATCTTTATAAGCAGTATACATTTTCCAAGTAAGTTCCAAACCAGTATATATTCTTGAATTATTGCTAAATTTCTGTTTGTTAGTATCTTTATAAGGAGTATACATTTCCCAAGTAAGTTCCTAACCAGTATATATTCATGAATTATTGCTAAATTTCTGTTTGTTAGTATCTTTATAAGCAGTATACATTTCCCAAGTAAGTTCCTAACCAGTATATATTCATGAATTATTGCTAAATTTCTGTTTGTTAGTATCTTTATAAGCAGTATACATTTCCCAAGTAAGTTCCTAACCAGTATATATTCATGAATTATTGCTAAATTTCTGTTTGTTAGTATCTTTATAAGCAGTATACATTTCCCAAGTAAGTTCCTAACCAGTATATATTCATGAATTATTGCTATATTTCTGTTTATTAGTCTCTTTATAAGCAGTATACATTTCCCAAGTAAGTTCCTAACCAGTATATATTCATGAATTATTGCTAAATTTCTGTTTGTTAGTATCTTTATAAGCAGTATACATTTTCCAAGTAAGTTCCAAACCAGTATATATTCTTGAATTGTTGCTAAATTTCTGTTTGTTAGTATCTTTATAAGCAGTACACATTTCCCAAGTAAGTTCCTCACCAGTATATATTCATTAATTATTGCTAAATTTCTGTTTGTTAGTATCTTAATAAGCAGTATACATTTCCCAAGTAAGTTCCTAACCAGTATATATTCATGAATTATTGCTAAATTTCTGTTTGTTAGTATCTTTATAAGCAGTATACATTTCCCAAGTAAGTTCCTAACCAGTATGTATTCATGAATTATTGCTAAATTTCTGTTTGTTAGTATCTTTATAAGCAGTATAAATTTCCCAAGTTAGTTCCTAACCAGTATATATTCATGAATTATTGCTAAATTTCTGTATGTTAGTATCTTTATAAGCAGTATACATTTCCCAAGTAAGTTCCTAACCAGTATATATTCATTAATTATTGCTAAATTTCTGTTTGTTAGTCTCTTTATAAGCAGTATAGATTTCAAAAGTAAGTTCCTAACCAGTATATATTCATGAATTATTGCTAAATTTCTGTTTCTTAGTATCTTTATAAGCAGTATACATTTCCCAAGTAAGTTCCTAACTAGTATATAATCATGAATTATTGCTAAATTTCTGTTTGTTAGTCTCTTTATTAGCAGTATACATGTCCCAAGTAAGTTCCTAACCAGTATATATTCATGAATTATTACTAAGTTTCTGTTTGTTAGTCTCTTTATAAGCAGTATACATTTCCCAAGTAAGTTCCTAACCAGTATATATTCATTAATTATTGCTAAATTTCTGTTTGTTAGTCTCTTTATAAGCAGTATACATTTCCCACTAAGTTCCTAACCAGTATATATTCATGAATTATTGCTAAATTTCTGTTTGTTAGTCTCTTTATAAGCAGTATGCACTTCAAAAGTAAATTCCTAACCAGTATATATTCTTTAATTATTGCTAAATTTCTGTTTGTTAGTATTTTTATAAGCAGTATACATTTCCCACGTAAGTTCCTAACCAGTATATATTCATGAATTATGGCTAAATATCTGTTTGTTAGTATCTTTATAAGCAGTATACATTTCCCAAGTAAGTCCCTAACCGGTATATATTCATGAATTATTGCTAAATTTCTGTTTGTTAGTCTCTTTATAAGCAGTATACATTTCCCAAGTAAGTTCCTAACCAGTATATATTCATGAATTATTGCTAAATTTCTGTTAGTTAGTACCTTTATAATCAGTATACATTTCCCAAGTAAGTTCCTAACCAGTATATATTCATGAATTATTGCTAAATTTCTGTTTGTTAGTATCTACAAACAGCAGTATACATTTCCCAAGTAAGTTCCTAACCAGTATATATTCATGAAATATTGCTAAATTTCTGTTTGTTAGTATCTTTATAAGCAGTATACATTTCCCAAGTAAGTTCCTAACCACTATATATTCATGAATTATTCCTAAATTTCTGTTTGTTAGTATCTTTATAAGCAGTATACATTTCCCAAGTAAGTTCCTAACCAGTATATATTCATGAATTATTGCTAAACTTCTGTTTGTTAGTATCTTTATAAGCAGTATACATTTCCCAAGTAAGTCCCTAACCGGTATATATTCATGAATTATTGCTAAATTTCTGTTTGTTAGTAACTTTATAAGCAGTATACATTTCCCAAGTAATTCCCTAACCGGTATATATTCATGAATTATTGCTAAATTTCTGTTTGTTAGTCTCTTTATAAGCAGTATACATTTCCCAAGTAAGTTCCTAACCAGTATATATTCATGAATTATTGCTAAATTTCTGTTACTTAGTACCTTTATAAGCAGTATACATTTCCCAAGTATGTTCCTAACCAGTATATATTCATGAATTATTGCTAAATTTCTGTTTGTTAGTATCTTTATAAGCAGTATACATTTCCCAAGTAAGGTCCTAACCAGTATATATTCATGAATTATTGCTAAATTTCTGTTTGTTAGTATCTTTATAAGCAGTATACATTTCCCAAGTAAGTTCCTAACCACTATATATTCATGAATTATTGCTAAATTTCTGTTTGTTAGTATCTTTATAAGCAGTATACATTTCCCAAGTAAGTTCCTAACCAGTATATATTCATGAATTATTGCTAAACTTCTGTTTGTTAGTATCTTTATAAGCAGTTTACATTTCCCAAGTAAGTTCCTAACCAGTATATATTCATGAATTATTGCTAAATTTCTGTTTGTTAGTATCTTTATAAGTAGTATACATTTCCCAAGTAAGTTCCTAACCAGTATATACTCATGAATTATTGCTAAATTTCTGTTTGTTAGTATCTTTATAAGCAGTATACATTTTCCAAGTAAGTTCCAAACCAGTATATATTCTTGAATTATTGCTAAATTTCTGTTTGTTAGTATCTTTATAAGCAGTATACATTTCCCAAGTAAGTTCCTCACCAGTATATATTCATTAATTATTGCTAAATTTCTGTTTGTTAGTATCTTAATAAGCAGTATACATTTCCCAAGTAAGTTCCTAACCAGTATATATTCATGAATTATTGCTAAATTTCTGTTTGTTAGTATCTTTATAAGCACTATACATTTCCCAAGTAAGTTCCTAACCAGTATATATTCATGAATTATTGCTAAATTTCTGTTTGTTAGTATCTTTATAAGCAGTATACATTTCCCAAGTAAGTTCCTAACCAGTATGTATTCATGAATTATTGCTAAATTTCTGTTTGTTAGTATCTTTATAAGCAGTATACATTTCCCAAGTTAGTTCCTAACCAGTATATATTCATGAATTATTGCTAAATTTCTGTATGTTAGTATCTTTATAAGCAGTATACATTTCCGAAGTAAGTTCCTAACCAGTATATATTCATGATTTATTGCTAAATTTCTGTTTGTTAGTCTCTTTATAAGCAGTATACATTTCCCAAGTAAGTTCCTAACCAGTATATATTCATTAATTATTGCTAAATTTCTGTTTGTTAGTCTCTTTATAAGCAGTATACATTTCCCAAGTAAGTTCCTAACCAGTATATATTCATTAATTATTGCTAAATTTCAGTTTGTTAGTCTCTTTATAAGCAGTATAGGTTTCCCAAGTAAGTTCCTAACCAGTATATATTCATGAATTATTGCTAAATTTCTGTTTGTTAGTATCTTTATAAGCAGTATACATTTCCCAAGTAAGTTCCTAACCAGTATATATTCATTAATTATTGCTAAATTTCTGTTTGTTAGTCTCTTTATAAGCAGTATAGATTTCAAAAGTAAGTTCCTAACCAGTATATATTCATGAATTATTGCTAAATTTCTGTTTCTTAGTATCTTTATAAGCAGTATACATTTCCCAAGTAAGTTCCTAACTAGTATATATTCATGAATTATTGCTAAATTTCTGTTTGTTAGTCTCTTTATTAGCAGTATACATGTCCCAAGTAAGTTCCTAACCAGTATATATTCATGAATTATTGCTAAGTTTCTGTTTGTTAGTCTCTTTATAAGCAGTATACATTTCCCAAGTAAGTTCCTAACCAGTATATATTCATTAATTATTGCTAAATTTCTGTTTGATAGTCTCTTTATAAGCAGTATACATTTCCCACTAAGTTCCTAACCAGTATATACTCATGAATTATTGCTAAATTTCTGTTTGTTAGTCTCTTCATAAGCAGTATGCATTTCAAAAGTAAATTCCTAACCAGTATATATTCTTTAATTATTGCTAAATTTCTGTTTGTTAGTATTTTTATAAGCAGTATACATTTCCCAAGTAAGTTCCTAACCAGTATATATTCATGAATTATTGCTAAATTTCTGTTTGTTAGTATCTTTATAAGCAGTATACATTTCCCAAGTAAGTCCCTAACCGGTATATATTCATGAATTATTGCTAAATTTCTGTTTGTTAGTCTCTTTATAAGCAGTATACATTTCCCAAGTAAGTTCCTAACCAGTATATATTCATGAATTATTGCTAAATTTCTGTTAGTTAGTACCTTTATAATCAGTATACATTTCCCAAGTAAGTTCCTAACCAGTATATATTCATGAATTATTGCTAAATTTCTGTTTGTTAGTATCTACAAACAGCAGTATACATTTCCCAAGTAAGTTCCTAACCAGTATATATTCATGAAATATTGCTAAATTTCTGTTTGTTAGTATCTTTATAAGCAGTATACATTTCCCAAGTAAGTTCCTAACCACTATATATTCATGAATTATTCCTAAATTTCTGTTTGTTAGTATCTTTATAAGCAGTATACATTTCCCAAGTAAGTTCCTAACCAGTATATATTCATGAATTATTGCTAAACTTCTGTTTGTTAGTATCTTTATAAGCAGTATACATTTCCCAAGTAAGTCCCTAACCGGTATATATTCATGAATTATTGCTAAATTTCTGTTTGTTAGTAACTTTATAAGCAGTATACATTTCCCAAGTAATTCCCTAACCGGTATATATTCATGAATTATTGCTAAATTTCTGTTTGTTAGTCTCTTTATAAGCAGTATACATTTCCCAAGTAAGTTCCTAACCAGTATATATTCATGAATTATTGCTAAATTTCTGTTACTTAGTACCTTTATAAGCAGTATACATTTCCCAAGTAATATCCTAACCAGTATATATTCATGAATTATTGCTAAATTTCTGTTTGTTAGTATCTTTATAAGCACTATACATTTCCCAAGTAAGGTCCTAACCAGTATATATTCATGAATTATTGCTAAATTTCTGTTTGTTAGTATCTTTATAAGCAGTATACATTTCCCAAGTAAGTTCCTAACCAGTATATATTCATTAATTATTGCTAAATTTCTGTTTGTTAGTCTCTTTATAAGCAGTATAGATTTCAAAAGTAAGTTCCTAACCAGTATATATTCATGAATTATTGCTAAATTTCTGTTACTTAGTATCTTTATAAGCAGTATACATTTCCCAAGTAAGTTCCTAACTAGTATATAATCATGAATTATTGCTAAATTTCTGTTTGTTAGTCTCTTTATTAGCAGTATACATGTCCCAAGTAAGTTCCTAACCAGTATATATTCATGAATTATTACTAAGTTTCTGTTTGTTAGTCTCTTTATAAGCAGTATACATTTCCCAAGTAAGTTCCTAACCAGTATATATTCATTAATTATTGCTAAATTTCTGTTTGTTAGTCTCTTTATAAGCAGTATACATTTCCCACTAAGTTCCTAACCAGTATATATTCATGAATTATTGCTAAATTTCTGTTTGTTAGTCTCTTTATAAGCAGTATGCACTTCAAAAGTAAATTCCTAACCAGTATATATTCTTTAATTATTGCTAAATTTCTGTTTGTTAGTATTTTTATAAGCAGTATACATTTCCCAAGTAAGTTCCTAACCAGTATATATTCATGAATTATGGCTAAATTTCTGTTTGTTAGTATCTTTATAAGCAGTATACATTTCCCAAGTAAGTCCCTAACCGGTATATATTCATGAATTATTGCTAAATTTCTGTTTGTTAGTCTCTTTATAAGCAGTATACATTTCCCAAGTAAGTTCCTAACCAGTATATATTCATGAATTATTGCTAAATTTCTGTTAGTTAGTACCTTTATAATCAGTATACATTTCCCAAGTAAGTTCCTAACCAGTATATATTCATGAATTATTGCTAAATTTCTGTTTGTTAGTATCTACAAACAGCAGTATACATTTCCCAAGTAAGTTCCTAACCAGTATATATTCATGAATTATTCCTAAATTTCTGTTTGTTAGTATCTTTATAAGCAGTATACATTTCCCAAGTAAGTTCCTAACCAGTATATATTCATGAATTATTGCTAAACTTCTGTTTGTTAGTATCTTTATAAGCAGTATACATTTCCCAAGTAAGTCCCTAACCGGTATATATTCATGAATTATTGCTAAATTTCTGTTTGTTAGTAACTTTATAAGCAGTATACATTAACCAAGTAATTCCCTAACCGGTATATATTCATGAATTATTGCTAAATTTCTGTTTGTTAGTCTCTTTATAAGCAGTATACATTTCCCAAGTAAGTTCCTAACCAGTATATATTCATGAATTATTGCTAAATTTCTGTTACTTAGTACCTTTATAAGCAGTATACATTTCCCAAGTATGTTCCTAACCAGTATATATTCATGAATTATTGCTAAATTTCTGTTTGTTAGTATCTTTATAAGCAGTATACATTTCCCAAGTAAGTTCCTAACCACTATATATTCATGAATTATTCCTAAATTTCTGTTTGTTAGTATCTTTATAAGCAGTATACATTTCCCAAGTAAGTTCCTAACCAGTATATATTCATGAATTATTGCTAAACTTCTGTTTGTTAGTATCTTTATAAGCAGTATACATTTCCCAAGTAAGTCCCTAACCGGTATATATTCATGAATTATTGCTAAATTTCTGTTTGTTAGTAACTTTATAAGCAGTATACATTTCCCAAGTAATTCCCTAACCGGTATATATTCATGAATTATTGCTAAATTTCTGTTTGTTAGTCTCTTTATAAGCAGTATACATTTCCCAAGTAAGTTCCTAACCAGTATATATTCATGAATTATTGCTAAATTTCTGTTACTTAGTACCTTTATAAGCAGTATACATTTCCCAAGTATGTTCCTAACCAGTATATATTCATGAATTATTGCTAAATTTCTGTTTGTTAGTATCTTTATAAGCAGTATACATTTCCCAAGTAAGGTCCTAACCAGTATATATTCATGAATTATTGCTAAATTTCTGTTTGTTAGTATCTTTATAAGCAGTATACATTTCCCAAGTAAGTTCCTAACCACTATATATTCATGAATTATTGCTAAATTTCTGTTTGTTAGTATCTTTATAAGCAGTATACATTTCCCAAGTAAGTTCCTAACCAGTATATATTCATGAATTATTGCTAAACTTCTGTTTGTTAGTATCTTTATAGGCAGTTTACATTTCCCAAGTAAGTTCCTAACCAGTATATATTCATGAATTATTGCTAAATTTCTGTTTGTTAGTATCTTTATAAGCAGTATACATTTCCCAAGTAAGTTCCTAACCAGTATATATTCATGAATTATTGCTAAATTTCTGTTTGTTAGTATCTTTATAAGCAGTATACATTTTCCAAGTAAGTTCCAAACCAGTATATATTCTTGAATTATTGCTAAATTTCTGTTTGTTAGTATCTTTATAAGCAGTATACATTTCCCAAGTAAGTTCCTCACCAGTATATATTCATTAATTATTGCTAAATTTCTGTTTGTTAGTATCTTAATAAGCAGTATACATTTCCCAAGTAAGTTCTTAACCAGTATATATTCATGAATTATTGCTAAATTTCTGTTTGTTAGTATCTTTATAAGCACTATACATTTCCCAAGTAAGTTCCTAACCAGTATATATTCATGAATTATTGCTAAATTTCTGTTTGTTAGTATCTTTATAAGCAGTATACATTTCCCAAGTAAGTTCCTAACCAGTATGTATTCATGAATTATTGCTAAATTTCTGTTTGTTAGTATCTTTATAAGCAGTATACATTTCCCAAGTTAGTTCCTAACCAGTATATATTCATGAATTATTGCTAAATTTCTGTATGTTAGTATCTTTATAAGCAGTATACATTTCCGAAGTAAGTTCCTAACCAGTATATATTCATGATTTATTGCTAAATTTCTGTTTGTTAGTCTCTTTATAAGCAGTATACATTTCCCAAGTAAGTTCCTAACCAGTATATATTCATTAATTATTGCTAAATTTCTGTTTGTTAGTCTCTTTATAAGCAGTATACATTTCCCAAGTAAGTTCCTAACCAGTATATATTCATTATTTATTGCTAAATTTCAGTTTGTTAGTCTCTTTATAAGCAGTATAGGTTTCCCAAGTAAGTTCCTAACCAGTATATATTCATGAATTATTGCTAAATTTCTGTTTCTTAGTATCTTTATAAGCAGTATACATTTCCCAAGTAAGTTCCTAACTAGTATATATTCATGAATTATTGCTAAATTTCTGTTTGTTAGTCTCTTTATTAGCAGTATACATGTCCCAAGTAAGTTCCTAACCAGTATATATTCATGAATTATTGCTAAGTTTCTGTTTGTTAGTCTCTTTATAAGCAGTATACATTTCCCAAGTAAGTTCCTAACCAGTATATATTCATTAATTATTGCTAAATTTCTGTTTGATAGTCTCTTTATAAGCAGTATACATTTCCCACTAAGTTCCTAACCAGTATATACTCATGAATTATTGCTAAATTTCTGTTTGTTAGTCTCTTTATAAGCAGTATGCATTTCAAAAGTAAATTCCTAACCAGTATATATTCTTTAATTATTGCTAAATTTCTGTTTGTTAGTATTTTTATAAGCAGTATACATTTCCCAAGTAAGTTCCTAACCAGTATATATTCATGAATTATTGCTAAATTTCTGTTTGTTAGTATCTTTATAAGCAGTATACATTTCCCAAGTAAGTCCCTAACCGGTATATATTCATGAATTATTGCTAAATTTCTGTTTGTTAGTCTCTTTATAAGCAGTATACATTTCCCAAGTAAGTTCCTAACCAGTATATATTCATGAATTATTGCTAAATTTCTGTTAGTTAGTACCTTTATAATCAGTATACATTTCCCAAGTAAGTTCCTAACCAGTATATATTCATGAATTATTGCTAAATTTCTGTTTGTTAGTATCTACAAACAGCAGTATACATTTCCCAAGTAAGTTCCTAACCAGTATATATTCATGAAATATTGCTAAATTTCTGTTTGTTAGTATCTTTATAAGCAGTATACATTTCCCAAGTAAGTTCCTAACCACTATATATTCATGAATTATTCCTAAATTTCTGTTTGTTAGTATCTTTATAAGCAGTATACATTTCCCAAGTAAGTTCCTAACCAGTATATATTCATGAATTATTGCTAAACTTCTGTTTGTTAGTATCTTTATAAGCAGTATACATTTCCCAAGTAAGTCCCTAACCGGTATATATTCATGAATTATTGCTAAATTTCTGTTTGTTAGTCTCTTTATAAGCAGTATACATTTCCCAAGTAAGTTCCTAACCAGTATATATTCATGAATTATTGCTAAATTTCTGTTACTTAGTACCTTTATAAGCAGTATACATTTCCCAAGTAATATCCTAACCAGTATATATTCATGAATTATTGCTAAATTTCTGTTTGTTAGTATCTTTATAAGCAGTATACATTTCCCAAGTAAGGTCCTAACCAGTATATATTCATGAATTATTGCTAAATTTCTGTTTGTTAGTATCTTTATAAGCAGTATACATTTCCCAAGTAAGTTCCTAACCACTATATATTCATGAATTATTGCTAAATTTCTGTTTGTTAGTATCTTTATAAGCAGTATACATTTCCCAAGTAAGTTCCTAACCAGTATATATTCATGAATTATTGCTAAACTTCTGTTTGTTAGTATCTTTATAAGCAGTTTACATTTCCCAAGTAAGTTCCTAACCAGTATATATTCATGAATTATTGCTAAATTTCTGTTTGTTAGTATCTTTATAAGCAGTATACATTTCCCAAGTAAGTTCCTAACCAGTATATATTCATGAATTATTGCTAAATTTCTGTTTGTTAGTATCTTTATAAGCAGTATACATTTTCCAAGTAAGTTCCAAACCAGTATATATTCTTGAATTATTGCTAAATTTCTGTTTGTTAGTATCTTTATAAGCAGTATACATTTCCCAAGTAAGTTCCTCACCAGTATATATTCATTAATTATTGCTAAATTTCTGTTTGTTAGTATCTTAATAAGCAGTATACATTTCCCAAGTAAGTTCCTAACCAGTATATATTCATGAATTATTGCTAAATTTCTGTTTGTTAGTATCTTTATAAGCACTATACATTTCCCAAGTAAGTTCCTAACCAGTATATATTCATGAATTATTGCTAAATTTCTGTTTGTTAGTATCTTTATAAGCAGTATACATTTCCCAAGTAAGTTCCTAACCAGTATGTATTCATGAATTATTGCTAAATTTCTGTTTGTTAGTATCTTTATAAGCAGTATACATTTCCCAAGTTAGTTCCTAACCAGTATATATTCATGAATTATTGCTAAATTTCTGTATGTTAGTATCTTTATAAGCAGTATACATTTCCGAAGTAAGTTCCTAACCAGTATATATTCATGATTTATTGCTAAATTTCTGTTTCTTAGTATCTTTATAAGCAGTATACATTTCCCAAGTAAGTTCCTAACTAGTATATATTCATGAATTATTGCTAAATTTCTGTTTGTTAGTCTCTTTATTAGCAGTATACATGTCCCAAGTAAGTTCCTAACCAGTATATATTCATTAGTTATTGCTAAATTTCTGTTTGTTAGTCTCTTTATAAGCAGTATACATTTCCCAAGTAAGTTCCTAACCAGTATATATTCATTAATTATTGCTAAATTTCTGTTTGTTAGTCTCTTTATAAGCAGTATACATTTCCCACTAAGTTCCTAACCAGTATATACTCATGAATTATTGCTAAATTTCTGTTTGTTAGTCTCTTTATAAACAGTATACATTTCCCAAGTAAGTTCCTAACCAGTATATATTCATGAATTATTGCTAAATTTCTGTTTGTTAGTATCTTTATAAGCAGTATACATTTCCCAAGTAATTTCCTAACCAGTATATATTCATGAATTATTGCTAAATTTCTGTTTGTTAGTATCTTTATAAGCAGTATACATTTCCCAAGTAAGTTCCTAACCAGTATATATTCATGAATTTTTGCTAAATTTCTGTTTGTTAGTATCTTTATAAGCAGTATACATTTCCCAAGTAAGTTCCTAACCAGTATATATTCATGAATTATTGCTAAATTTCTGTTTGTTAGTCTCTTTATAAGCAGTATACATTTCCCAAGTAAGTTCCTAACCAGTATATATTCATGAATTATTGCTAAATTTCTGTTTGTTAGTCTCTTTATAAGCAGTATACATTTCCCAAGTAAGTTCCTAACCAGTATATATTCATGAATTATTGCTAAATTTCTGTTTGTTAGTCTCTTTATAAGAAGTATACATTTCCCAAGTAAGTTCCTAACCAGTATATATTCATGAATTATTGCTAAATTTCTGTTTGTTAGTATCTTTATAAGCAGTATACATTTCCCAAGTAAGTTCCTAACCAGTATATATTCATGAATTATGCTAAATTTCTGTTTGTTAGTATCTTTATAAGCAGTATACATTTCCCAAGTAAGTTCCTAACCAGTATATATTCATGATTTATTGCTAAATTTCTGTTTGTTAGTATCTTTATAAGCAGTATACATTTCCCAAGTAAGTTCCTAACCAGTATATATTCATGAATTATTGCTAAATTTCTGTTTGTTAGTATCTTTAAAAGCAGTATACATTTCCCAAGTAAGTTCCTAACCAGTATATATTCATGAATTATTGCTAAATTTCTGTTTGTTAGTATCTTTATAAGCAGTATACATTTCCCAAGTAAGTTCCTAACCAGTATATATTCATGAATTATTGCTAAATTTCTGTTTGTTAGTATCTTTAAAAGCAGTATACATTTCCCAAGTAAGTTCCTAACCAGTATATATTCATTAATTATTGCTAAATTTCTGTTTGTTAGTCTCTTTATAAGCAGTATACATTTCCCACTAAGTTCCTAACCAGTATATACTCATGAATTATTGCTAAATTTCTGTTTGTTAGTCTCTTTATAAGCAGTATGCATTTCAAAAGTAAATTCCTAACCAGTATATATTCTTTAATTATTGCTAAATTTCTGTTTGTTAGTATTTTTATAAGCAGTATACATTTCCCAAGTAAGTTCCTAACCAGTATATATTCATGAATTATTGCTAAATTTCTGTTTGTTAGTATCTTTATAAGCAGTATACATTTCCCAAGTAAGTCCCTAACCGGTATATATTCATGAATTATTGCTAAATTTCTGTTTGTTAGTCTCTTTATAAGCAGTATACATTTCCCAAGTAAGTTCCTAACCAGTATATATTCATGAATTATTGCTAAATTTCTGTTTGTTAGTATCTTTATAAGCAGTATACATTTCCCAAGTAATTTCCTAACCAGTATATATTCATGAATTATTGCTAAATTTCTGTTTGTTAGTATCTTTATAAGCAGTATACATTTCCCAAGTAAGTTCCTAACCAGTATATATTCATGAATTTTTGCTAAATTTCTGTTTGTTAGTATCTTTATAAGCAGTATACATTTCCCAAGTAAGTTCCTAACCAGTATATATTCATGAATTATTGCTAAATTTCTGTTTGTTAGTCTCTTTATAAGCAGTATACATTTCCCAAGTAAGTTCCTAACCAGTATATATTCATGAATTATTGCTAAATTTCTGTTTGTTAGTCTCTTTATAAGCAGTATACATTTCCCAAGTAAGTTCCTAACCAGTATATATTCATGAATTATTGCTAAATTTCTGTTTGTTAGTCTCTTTATAAGAAGTATACATTTCCCAAGTAAGTTCCTAACCAGTATATATTCATGAATTATTGCTAAATTTCTGTTTGTTAGTATCTTTATAAGCAGTATACATTTCCCAAGTAAGTTCCTAACCAGTATATATTCATGAATTATTGCTAAATTTCTGTTTGTTAGTATCTTTATAAGCAGTATACATTTCCCAAGTAAGTTCCTAACCAGTATATATTCATGATTTATTGCTAAATTTCTGTTTGTTAGTATCTTTATAAGCAGTATACATTTCCCAAGTAAGTTCCTAACCAGTATATATTCATGAATTATTGCTAAATTTCTGTTTGTTAGTATCTTTAAAAGCAGTATACATTTCCCAAGTAAGTTCCTAACCAGTATATATTCATGAATTATTGCTAAATTTCTGTTTGTTAGTATCTTTATAAGCAGTATACATTTCCCAAGTAAGTTCCTAACCAGTATATATTCATGAATTATTGCTAAATTTCTGTTTGTTAGTATCTTTATAAGCAGTATTCATTTCCCAAGTAAGTTCCTAACCAGTATATATTCATGAATTATTGCTAAATTTCTGTTTGTTAGTCTCTTTATAAGCAGTATACATTTCACAAGTAAGTTCCTAACCAGTATATATTCATGAATTAATTGCTAAATTTCTGTTTGTTAGTCTCTTTATAAGCAGTATACATTTCCCAAGTAAGTTCCTAACCAGTATATATTCATGAATTATTGCTAAATTTCTGTTTGTTAGTATCTTTATAAGCAGTATACATTTCCCCAGTAAGTTCCTAACCAGTATATATTCATGAATTATTGCTAAATTTCTGTTTGTTAGTCTCTTTATAAGCAGTATACATTTCCCAAGTAAGTTCCTAACCAGTATATATTCATGAATTATTGCTAAATTTCTGTTTGTTAGTCTCTTTATAAGCAGTATACAATTCCCAAGTATGTTCCTAACCAGTATATATTCATGAATTATTGCTAAATTTCTGTTTGTTAGTCTCTTTATAAGCAGTATTCATTTCCCAAGTAAGTTCCTAACCAGTATATATTCATTAATTATTGCTAAATTTCTGTTTGTTAGTCTCTTTATAAGCAGTATACATTTCCCAAGTAAGTTCTTAACCAGTATATATTCATTAGTTATTGCTAAATTTCTGTTTGTTAGTCTCTTTATAAGCAGTATACATTTCCCAAGTAAGTTCCTAACCAGTATATATTCATGAATTATTGCTAAATTTCTGTTTGTTAGTATCTTTATAAGCAGTATACATTTCCCAAGTAAGGTCCTAACCAGTATATATTCATGAATTATTGCTAAATTTCTGTTTGTTAGTATCTTTATAAGCAGTATACATTTCAGAAGTAAGTTCCTAACCACTATATATTCATGAATTATTGCTAAATTTCTGTTTCTTAGTATCTTTATAAGCAGTATACATTTCCCAAGTAAGTTCCTAACCAGTATATATTCATGAATTATTGCTAAACTTCTGTTTGTTAGTATCCTTATAAGCAGTTTACATTTCCCAAGTAAGTTCCTAACCAGTATATATTCATGAATTATTGCTAAATTTCTGTTTGTTAGTATCTTTATAAGCAGTATACATTTCCCAAGTAAGTTCCTAACCAGTATATATTCATGAATTATTGCTAAATTTCTGTTTGTTAGTATCTTTATAAGCAGTATACATTTTCCAAGTAAGTTCCAAACCAGTATATATTCTTGAATTATTGCTAAATTTCTGTTTGTTAGTATCTTTATAAGCAGTATACATTTCCCAAGTAAGTTCCTCACCAGTATATATTCATTAATTATTGCTAAATTTCTGTTTGTTAGTATCTTAATAAGCAGTATACATTTCCCAAGTAAGTTCCTAACCAGTATATATTCATGAATTATTGCTAAATTTCTGTTTGTTAGTATCTTTATAAGCACTATACATTTCCCAAGTAAGTTCCTAACCAGTATATATTCATGAATTATTGCTAAATTTCTGTTTGTTAGTATCTTTATAAGCAGTATACATTTCCCAAGTAAGTTCCTAACCAGTATGTATTCATGAATTATTGCTAAATTTCTGTTTGTTAGTATCTTTATAAGCAGTATACATTTCCCAAGTTAGTTCCTAACCAGTATATATTCATGAATTATTGCTAAATTTCTGTTTCTTAGTATCTTTATAAGCAGTATACATTTCCCAAGTAAGTCCCTAACCGGTATATATTCATGAATTATTTGTAAATTTCTGTTTGTTAGTCTCTTTATAAGCAGTATACATTTCCCAAGTAAGTTCCTAACCAGTATATATTCATTAATTATTGCTAAATTTCTGTTTGTTAGTCTCTTTATAAGCAGTATACATTTCCCAAGTAATTTCCTAACCAGTATATATTCATGAATTATTGCTAAATTTCTGTTTGTTAGTATCTTTATAAGCAGTATACATTTCCCAAGTAAGTTCCTAACCAGTATATATTCATGAATTTTTGCTAAATTTCTGTTTGTTAGTATCTTTATAAGCAGTATACATTTCCCAAGTAAGTTTCTAACCAGTATATATTCATGAATTATTGCTAAATTTCTGTTTGTTAGTCTCTTTATAAGCAGTATACATTTCCCAAGTAAGTTCCTAACCAGTATATATTCATGAATTATTGCTAAATTTCTGTTTGTTAGTCTCTTTATAAGCAGTATACATTTCCCAAGTAAGTTCCTAACCAGTATATATTCATGAATTATTGCTAAATTTCTGTTTGTTAGTCTCTTTATAAGAAGTATACATTTCCCAAGTAAGTTCCTAACCAGTATATATTCATGAATTATTGCTAAATTTCTGTTTGTTAGTATCTTTATAAGCAGTATACATTTCCCAAGTAAGTTCCTAACCAGTATATATTCATGAATTATTGCTAAATTTCTATTTGTTAGTATCTTTATAAGCAGTATACATTTCCCAAGTAAGTTCCTAACCAGTATATATTCATGATTTATTGCTAAATTTCTGTTTGTTAGTATCTTTATAAGCAGTATACATTTCCCAAGTAAGTTCCTAACCAGTATATATTCATGAATTATTGCTAAATTTCTGTTTGTTAGTATCTTTAAAAGCAGTATACATTTCCCAAGTAAGTTCCTAACCAGTATATATTCATGAATTATTGCTAAATTTCTGTTTGTTAGTATCTTTATAAGCATTATACATTTCCCAAGTAAGTTCCTAACCAGTATATATTCATGAATTATTGCTAAATTTCTGTTTGTTAGTATCTTTATAAGCAGTATTCATTTCCCAAGTAAGTTCCTAACCAGTATATATTCATGAATTATTGCTAAATTTCTGTTTGTTAGTCTCTTTATAAGCAGTATACATTTCACAAGTAAGTTCCTAACCAGTATATATTCATGAATTAATTGCTAAATTTCTGTTTGTTAGTCTCTTTATAAGCAGTATACATTTCCCAAGTAAGTTCCTAACCAGTATATATTCATGAATTATTGCTAAATTTCTGTTTGTTAGTATCTTTATAAGCAGTATACATTTCCCCAGTAAGTTCCTAACCAGTATATATTCATGAATTATTGCTAAATTTCTGTTTGTTAGTCTCTTTATAAGCAGTATACATTTCCCAAGTAAGTTCCTAACCAGTATATATTCATGAATTATTGCTAAATTTCTGTTTGTTAGTCTCTTTATAAGCAGTATACATTTCCCAAGTATGTTCCTAACCAGTATATATTCATGAATTATTGCTAAATTTCTCTTTGTTAGTCTCTTTATAAGCAGTATTCATTTCCCAAGTAAGTTCCTAACCAGTATATATTCATTAATTATTGCTAAATTTCTGTTTGTTAGTCTCTTTATAAGCAGTATACATTTCCCAAGTAAGTTCTTAACCAGTATATATTCATTAGTTATTGCTAAATTTCTGTTTGTTAGTCTCTTTATAAGCAGTATACATTTCCCAAGTAAGTTCCTAACCAGTATATATTCATGAATTATTGCTAAATTTCTGTTTGTTAGTATCTTTATAAGCAGTATACATTTCCCAAGTAAGGTCCTAACCAGTATATATTCATGAATTATTGCTAAATTTCTGTTTGTTAGTATCTTTATAAGCAGTATACATTTCCCAAGTAAGTTCCTAACCACTATATATTCATGAATTATTGCTAAATTTCTGTTTCTTAGTATCTTTATAAGCAGTATACATTTCCCAAGTAAGTTCCTAACCAGTATATATTCATGAATTATTGCTAAACTTCTGTTTGTTAGTATCCTTATAAGCAGTTTACATTTCCCAAGTAAGTTCCTAACCAGTATATATTCATGAATTATTGCTAAATTTCTGTTTGTTAGTATCTTTATAAGCAGTATACATTTCCCAAGTAAGTTCCTAACCAGTATATATTCATGAATTATTGCTAAATTTCTGTTTGTTAGTATCTTTATAAGCAGTATACATTTTCCAAGTAAGTTCCAAACCAGTATATATTCTTGAATTATTGCTAAATTTCTGTTTGTTAGTATCTTTATAAGCAGTATACATTTCCCAAGTAAGTTCCTCACCAGTATATATTCATTAATTATTGCTAAATTTCTGTTTGTTAGTATCTTAATAAGCAGTATACATTTCCCAAGTAAGTTCCTAACCAGTATATATTCATGAATTATTGCTAAATTTCTGTTTGTTAGTATCTTTATAAGCACTATACATTTCCCAAGTAAGTTCCTAACCAGTATATATTCATGAATTATTGCTAAATTTCTGTTTGTTAGTATCTTTATAAGCAGTATACATTTCCCAAGTAAGTTCCTAACCAGTATGTATTCATGAATTATTGCTAAATTTCTGTTTGTTAGTATCTTTATAAGCAGTATACATTTCCCAAGTTAGTTCCTAACCAGTATATATTCATGAATTATTGCTAAATTTCTGTATGTTAGTATCTTTATAAGCAGTATACATTTCCGAAGTAAGTTCCTAACCAGTATATATTCATGATTTATTGCTAAATTTCTGTTTGTTAGTCTCTTTATAAGCAGTATACATTTCCCAAGTAAGTTCCTAACCAGTATATATTCATTAATTATTGCTAAATTTCTGTTTGTTAGTCTCTTTATAAGCAGTATACATTTCCCAAGTAAGTTCCTAACCAGTATATATTCATTAATTATTGCTAAATTTCTGTTTGTTAGTCTCTTTATAAGCAGTATAGATTTCCCAAGTAAGTTCCTAACCAGTATATATTCATGAATTATTGCTAAATTTCTGTTTCTTAGTATCTTTATAAGCAGTATACATTTCCCAAGTAAGTTCCTAACTAGTATATATTCATGAATTATTGCTAAATTTCTGTTTGTTAGTCTCTTTATTAGCAGTATACATGTCCCAAGTAAGTTCCTAACCAGTATATATTCATGAATTATTGCTAAGTTTCTGTTTGTTAGTCTCTTTATAAGCAGTATACATTTCCCAAGTAAGTTCCTAACCAGTATATATTCATTAATTATTGCTAAATTTCTGTTTGTTAGTCTCTTTATAAGCAGTATACATTTCCCACTAAGTTCCTAACCAGTATATACTCATGAATTATTGCTAAATTTCTGTTTGTTAGTCTCTTTATAGGCAGTATGCATTTCAAAAGTAAATTCCTAACCAGTATATATTCTTTAATTATTGCTAAATTTCTGTTTGTTAGTATTTTTATAAGCAGTATACATTTCCCAAGTAAGTTCCTAACCAGTATATATTCATGAATTATTGCTAAATTTCTGTTTGTTAGTATCTTTATAAGCAGTGTACATTTCCCAAGTAAGTCCCTAACCGGTATATATTCATGAATTATTGCTAAATTTCTGTTTGTTAGTCTCTTTATAAGCAGTATACATTTCCCAAGTAAGTTCCTAACCAGTGTATATTCATGAATTATTGCTAAATTTCTGTTTGTTAGTATCTTTATAAGCAGTATACATTTCCCAAGTAATTTCCTAACCAGTATATATTCATGAATTATTGCTAAATTTCTGTTTGTTAGTATCTTTATAAGCAGTATACATTTCCCAAGTAAGTTCCTAACCAGTATATATTCATGAATTTTTGCTAAATTTCTGTTTGTTAGTATCTTTATAAGCAGTATACATTTCCCAAGTAAGTTCCTAACCAGTATATATTCATGAATTATTGCTAAATTTCTGTTTGTTAGTCTCTTTATAAGCAGTATACATTTCCCAAGTAAGTTCCTAACCAGTATATATTCATGAATTATTGCTAAATTTCTGTTTGTTAGTCTCTTTATAAGCAGTATACATTTCCCAAGTAAGTTCCTAACCAGTATATATTCATTAATTATTGCTAAATTTCTGTTTGTTAGTCTCTTTATAGGCAGTATGCATTTCAAAAGTAAATTCCTAACCAGTATATATTCTTTAATTATTGCTAAATTTCTGTTTGTTAGTATTTTTATAAGCAGTATACATTTCCCAAGTAAGTTCCTAACCAGTATATATTCATGAATTATTGCTAAATTTCTGTTTGTTAGTATCTTTATAAGCAGTATACATTTCCCAAGTAAGTCCCTAACCGGTATATATTCATGAATTATTGCTAAATTTCTGTTTGTTAGTCTCTTTATAAGCAGTATACATTTCCCAAGTAAGTTCCTAACCAGTATATATTCATGAATTATTGCTAAATTTCTGTTTGTTAGTATCTTTATAAGCAGTATACATTTCCCAAGTAATTTCCTAACCAGTATATATTCATGAATTATTGCTAAATTTCTGTTTGTTAGTATCTTTATAAGCAGTATACATTTCCCAAGTAAGTTCCTAACCAGTATATATTCATGAATTTTTGCTAAATTTCTGTTTGTTAGTATCTTTATAAGCAGTATACATTTCCCAAGTAAGTTCCTAACCAGTATATATTCATGAATTATTGCTAATTTTCTGTTTGTTAGTCTCTTTATAAGCAGTATACATTTCCCAAGTAAGTGTCTAACCAGTATATATTCATGAATTATTGCTAAATTTCTGTTTGTTAGTCTCTTTATAAGCAGTATACATTTCCCAAGTAAGTTCCTAACCAGTATATATTCATGAATTATTGCTAAATTTCTGTTTGTTAGTATCTTTATAAGCAGTACACACTTCTCAAGTAAGTTCCTAACCAGTATATATTCATGATTTATTGCTAAATTTCTGTTTGTTAGTATCTTTATAAGCAGTATACATTTCCCAAGTAAGTTCCTAACCAGTATATATTCATGAATTATTGCTAAATTTCTGTTTGTTAGTATCTTTATAAGCAGTATACATTTCCCAAGTAAGTTCCTAACCAGTATATATTCATGAATTATTGCTAAATTTCTGTTTGTTAGTATCTTTATAAGCAGTATACATTTCCCAAGTAAGTTCCTAACCAGTATATATTCATGAATTATTGCTAAATTTCTGTTTGTTAGTATCTTTATAAGCAGTATTCATTTCCCAAGTAAGTTCCTAACCAGTATATATTCATGAATTATTGCTAAATTTCTGTTTGTTAGTCTCTTTATAAGCAGTATACATTTCACAAGTAAGTTCCTAACCAGTATATATTCATGAATTAATTGCTAAATTTCTGTTTGTTAGTCTCTTTATAAGCAGTATACATTTCCCAAGTAAGTTCCTAACCAGTATATATTCATGAATTATTGCTAAATTTCTGTTTGTTAGTATCTTTATAAGCAGTCTACATTTCGCCAGTAAGTTCCTAACCAGTATATATTCATGAATTATTGCTAAATTTCTGTTTGTTAGTCTCTTTATAAGCAGTATACATTTCCCAAGTAAGTTCCTAACCAGTATATATTCATGAATTATTGCTAAATTTCTGTTTGTTAGTCTCTTTATAAGCAGTATACATTTCCCAAGTATGTTCCTAACCAGTATATATTCATGAATTATTGCTAAATTTCTGTTTGTTAGTCTCTTTATAAGCAGTATTCATTTCCCAAGTAAGTTCTTAACCAGTATATATTCATTAATTATTGCTAAATTTCTGTTTGTTAGTCTCTTTATAAGCAGTATACATTTCCCAAGTAAGTTCTTAACCAGTATATATTCATTAGTTATTGCTAAATTTCTGTTTGTTAGTCTCTTTATAAGCAGTATACATTTCCCAAGTAAGTTCCTAACCAGTATATATTCATGAATTATTGCTAAATTTCTGTTTGTTAGTATCTTTATAAGCAGTATACTTTTCCCAAGTAAGTTCCTAACCAGTATATATTCATGAATTATTGCTAAATTTCTGTTTGTTAGTATCTTTATAAGCAGTATACATTTCCCAAGTAAGTTCCTAACCAGTATATATTCATAAATTATTGCTAAATTTCTGTTTGTTAGTATCTTTATAAGCAGTATACATTTCCCAAGTAAGTTCCTAACCAGTATATATTCATGAATTATTGCTAAATTTCTGTTTGTTAGTCTCTTTATAAGCAGTATACATTTCCCAAGTAAGTTCCTAACCAGTATATATTCATGAATTATTGCTAAATTTCTGTTCGTTAGTATCTTTATAAGCAGTATACATTTCCCAAGTAAGTTCCTAACCAGTATATATTCATTAATTATTGCTAAATTTCTGTTTGTTAGTCTCTTTATAAGCAGTATACATTTCCCAAGTAAGTTCCTAACCAGTATATATTCATGAATTATTGCTAAATTTCTGTTTGTTAGTCTCTTTATAAGCAGTATACATTTCCCAAGTAAGTTCCTAACCAGTATATATTCATGAATTATTGCTAAATTTCTGTTTGTTAGTATCTTTATAAGCAGTATATATTTCCCAAGTAAGTTCCTAACCAGTATATATTCATGAATTATTGCTAAATTTCTGTTTGTTAGTCTCTTTGTAAGCAATATACATTTCCCAAGTAAGTTCCTAACCAGTATATATTCATGAATTATTGCAAAATTTCTGTTTGTTAGTCTCTTTATAAGCAGTATACATTTCCCAAGTAAGTTCCTAACCAGTATATATTCATGAATTATTGCTAAATTTCTGTTTGTTAGTCTCTTTATAAGCAGTATACATTTCCTAAGTAAGTTCCTAACCAGTATATATTCATGAATTATTGCTAAATTTCTGTTTGTTAGTATCTTTATAAGCAGTATACATTTCCCAAGTAAGTTCCTAACCAGTATATATTCATGAATTATTGCTAAATTTCTGTTTGTTAGTCTCTTTATAAGCAGTATACATTTCCCAAGTAAGTTCCTAACCAGTATATATTCATGAATTATTGCTAAATTTCTGTTTGTTAGTATCTTTATAAGCAGTATACATTTCCCAAGTAAGTTCCTAACCAGTATATATTCTTGAATTATTGCTAAATATCTGTTTGTTAGTATCTTTATAAGCAGTATACATTTCCCAAGTAAGTTCCTAACCAGTATATATTCATGAATTATTGCTAAATTTCTGTTTGTTAGTCTCTTTATAAGCAGTATACATTTCCCAAGTAAGTTCCTAACCAGTATATATTCATGAATTATTGCTAAATTTCTGTTTGTTAGTATCTTTATAAGCAGTATACATTTCCCAAGTAAGTTCCTAACCAGTATATATTCATGAATTATTGCTAAATTTCTGTTTGTTAGTCTCTTTATAAGCAGTATACATTTCCCAAGTAAGTTCCTAACCAGTATATATTCATGAATTATTGCTAAATTTCTGTTCGTTAGTATCTTTATAAGCAGTATACATTACCCAAGTAAGTTCCTAACCAGTATATATTCATTAATTAATGCTAAATTTCTGTTTGTTAGTCTCTTTATAAGCAGTATACATTTCCCACTAAGTTCCTAACCAGTATATATTCATGAATTATTGCTAAATTTCTGTTTGTTAGTATCTTTATAAGCAGTATACATTTCCCAAGTAAGTTCCTAACCAGTATATATTCATGAATTATTGCTAAATTTCTGTTTGTTAGTCTCTTTATAAGCAGTATACATTTCCCAAGTAAGTTCCTAACCAGTATATATTCATTAATTATTGCTAAATTTCTGTTTGTTAGTCTCTTTATAAGCAGTATACATTTCCCAAGTAAGTTCCTAACCAGTATATATTCATTAATTATTGCTAAATTTCTGTTTGTTAGTCTCTTTATAAGCAGTATACATTTCCCAAGTAAGTTCCTAACCAGTATATATTCATGAATTATTGCTAAATTTCTGTTTGTTAGTCTCTTTATAAGCAGTATACATTTCCCAAGTAAGTTCCTAACCAGTATATATTCATGAATTATTGTTAAATTTCTGTTTGTTAGTATCTTTATAAGCAGTATACATTTCCCAAGTAAGTTCCTAACCAGTATATATTCATGAATTATTGCAAAATTTCTGTTTGTTAGTCTCTTTATAAGCAGTATACATTTCCCAAGTAAGTTCCTAACCAGTATATATTCATGAATTATTGCTAAATTTCTGTTTGTTAGTCTCTTTATAAGCAGTATACATTTCCTAAGTAAGTTCCTAACCAGTATATATTCATGAATTATTGCTAAATTTCTGTTTGTTAGTCTCTTTATAAGCAGTATACATTTCCCAAGTAAGTTCCTAACCAGTATATATTCATGAATTATTGCTAAATTTCTGTTTGTTAGTCTCTTTATAAGCAGTATACATTTCCCAAGTAAGTTCCTAACCAGTATATATTCATGAATTATTGCTAAATTTCTGTTTGTTAGTATCTTTATAAGCAGTATACATTTCCCAAGTAAGTTCCTAACCAGTATATATTCTTGAATTATTGCTAAATATCTGTTTGTTAGTATCTTTATAAGCAGTATACATTTCCCTAGTAAGTTCCTAACCAGTATATATTCATGAATTATTGCTAAATTTCTGTTTGTTAGTCTCTTTATAAGCAGTATACATTTCCCAAGTAAGTCCCTAACCAGTATATATTCATGAATTATTGCTAAATTTCTGTTTGTTAGTATCTTTATAAGCAGTATACATTTCCCAAGTAAGTTCCTAACCAGTATATATTCATGAATTATTGCTAAATTTCTGTTTGTTAGTATCTTTATAAGCAGTATACATTTCCCCAGTAAGTTCCTAACCAGTATATATTCAATGAATTATTGCTAAATTTCTGTTTGTTAGTCTCTTTATAAGCAGTATACATTTCCCAAGTAAGTTCCTAACCAGTATATATTCATGAATTATTGCTAAATTTCTGTTTGTTAGTATCTTTATAAGCAGTATACATTTCCCCAGTAAGTTCCTAACCAGTATATATTCATGAATTATTGCTAAATTTCTGTTTGTTAGTATCTTTATAAGCAGTATACATTTCAAAAGTAAGTTCCTAACCAGTATATATTCATGAATTATTGCTAAATTTCTGTTTGTTAGTATCTTTATAAGCAGTATACATTTCCCAAGTAAGTTCCTAACCAGTATATATTCATGAATTATTGCTAAATTTCTGTTTGTTAGTATCTTTATAAGCAGTATACATTTCCCAAGTAAGTTCCTAACCAGTATATATTCATGAATTATTGCTAAATTTCTGTTTGTTAGTATCTTTATAAGCAGTATACATTTCCCAAGTAAGTTCCTAACCAGTATATATTCATGAATTATTGCTAAATTTCTGTTTGTTAGTATCTTTATAAGCAGTATACATTTCCCCAGTAAGTTCCTAACCAGTATATATTCAATGAATTATTGCTAAATTTCTGTTTGTTAGTCTCTTTATAAGCAGTATACATTTCCCAAGTAAGTAACTAACCAGTATATATTCATGAATTATTGCTAAATTTCTGTTTGTTAGTCTCTTTATAAGCAGTATACATTTCCCAAGTAGGTTCCTAACCAGTATATATTCATGAATTATTGCTAAATGTCTGTTTGTTAGTATCTTTATAAGCAGTATACATTTCCCAAGTAAGTTCCTAACCAGTATATATTCATGAATTATTGCTAAATTTCTGTTTGTTAGTCTCTTTATAACCAGTATACATTTCCCAAGTAAGTTCCTAACCAGTATATATTCATGAATTATTGCAAAATTTCTGTTTGTTAGTCTCTTTATAAGCAGTATACATTTCCCAAGTAAGTTCCTAACCAGTATATATTCATGAATTATTGCTAAATTTCTGTTTGTTAGTCTCTTTATAAGCAGTATACATTTCCTAAGTAAGTTCCTAACCAGTATATATTCATGAATTATTGCTAAATTTCTGTTTGTTAGTCTCTTTATAAGCAGTATACATTTCCCAAGTAAGTTCCTAACCAGTATATATTCATGAATTATTGCTAAATTTCTGTTTGTTAGTCTCTTTATAAGCAGTATACATTTCCCAAGTAAGTTCCTAACCAGTATATATTCATGAATTATTGTTAAATTTCTGTTTGTTAGTATCTTTATAAGCAGTATACATTTCCCAAGTAAGTTCCTAACCAGTATATATTCATGAATTATTGCAAAATTTCTGTTTGTTAGTCTCTTTATAAGCAGTATACATTTCCCAAGTAAGTTCCTAACCAGTATATATTCATGAATTATTGTTAAATTTCTGTTTGTTAGTCTCTTTATAAGCAGTATACAATTCCTAAGTAAGTTCCTAACCATTATATATTCATGAATTATTGCAAAATTTCTGTTTGTTAGTCTCTTTATAAGCAGTATACATTTCCCAAGTAAGTTCCTAACCAGTATATATTCATGAATTATTGCTAAATTTCTGTTTGTTAGTCTCTTTATAAGCAGTATACAATTCCTAAGTAAGTTCCTAACCAGTATATATTCATGAATTATTGCTAAATTTCTGTTTGTTAGTCTCTTTATAAGCAGTATACATTTCCCAAGTAAGTTCCTAACCAGTATATATTCATGAATTATTGCTAAATTTCTGTTTGTTAGTCTCTTTATAAGCAGTATACATTTCCCAAGTAAGTTCCTAACCAGTATATATTCATGAATTATTGCTAAATTTCTGTTTGTTAGTATCTTTATAAGCAGTATACATTTCCCAAGTAAGTTCCTAACCAGTATATATTCTTGAATTATTGCTAAATATCTGTTTGTTAGTATCTTTATAAGCAGTATACATTTCCCTAGTAAGTTCCTAACCAGTATATATTCATGAATTATTGCTAAATTTCTGTTTGTTAGTCTCTTTATAAGCAGTATACATTTCCCAAGTAAGTTCCTAACCAGTATATATTCATGAATTATTGCTAAATTTCTGTTTGTTAGTATCTTTATAAGCAGTATACATTTCCCAAGTAAGTTCCTAACCAGTATATATTCATGAATTATTGCTAAATTTCTGTTTGTTAGTATCTTTATAAGCAGTATACATTTCCCCAGTAAGTTCCTAACCAGTATATATTCAATGAATTATTGCTAAATTTCTGTTTGTTAGTCTCTTTATAAGCAGTATACATTTCCCAAGTAAGTTCCTAACCAGTATATATTCATGAATTATTGCTAAATTTCTGTTTGTTAGTATCTTTATAAGCAGTATACATTTCCCCAGTAAGTTCCTAACCAGTATATATTCATGAATTATTGCTAAATTTCTGTTTGTTAGTATCTTTATAAGCAGTATACATTTCAAAAGTAAGTTCCTAACCAGTATATATTCATGAATTATTGCTAAATTTCTGTTTGTTAGTATCTTTATAAGCAGTATACATTTCCCAAGTAAGTTCCTAACCAGTATATATTCATGAATTATTGCTAAATTTCTGTTTGTTAGTATCTTTATAAGCAGTATACATTTCCCAAGTAAGTTCCTAACCAGTATATATTCATGAATTATTGCTAAATTTCTGTTTGTTAGTATCTTTATAAGCAGTATACATTTCCCAAGTAAGTTCCTAACCAGTATATATTCATGAATTATTGCTAAATTTCTGTTTGTTAGTATCTTTATAAGCAGTATACATTTCCCCAGTAAGTTCCTAACCAGTATATATTCAATGAATTATTGCTAAATTTCTGTTTGTTAGTCTCTTTATAAGCAGTATACATTTCCCAAGTAAGTAACTAACCAGTATATATTCATGAATTATTGCTAAATTTCTGTTTGTTAGTCTCTTTATAAGCAGTATACATTTCCCAAGTAGGTTCCTAACCAGTATATATTCATGAATTATTGCTAAATGTCTGTTTGTTAGTATCTTTATAAGCAGTATACATTTCCCAAGTAAGTTCCTAACCAGTATATATTCATGAATTATTGCTAAATTTCTGTTTGTTAGTCTCTTTATAACCAGTATACATTTCCCAAGTAAGTTCCTAACCAGTATATATTCATGAATTATTGCTAAATTTCTGTTTGTTAGTATCTTTATAAGCAGTATACATTTCCCATGTAAGTCCTAACCAGTATATATTCATGAATTATTGCTCAATTTCTGTTTGTTAGTCTCTTTATAAGCAGTATACATTTCAAAAGTAAATTCCTAACCAGTATATATTCATGAATTATTGCTAAATTTCTGTTTGTTAGTATTTTTAAAGGCAGTATTCATTTCTCAAGTAGGTTCCTAACCAGTATATATTCATTAATTATTGCTAAATTTCTGTTTGTTAGTCTCTTTATAAGCAGTATACATTTCACAAGTAAGTTCCTAACCCGTATATATTCATTAATAATTGCTAAATTTCTGTTTGTTAGTATCTTTATAAGCAGTATACGTTTCCCAAGTAAGTTCCTAACCAGTATATATTCATGAATTATTGCTAAATTTCTGTTTGATAGTATCTTTATAAGCAGTATACATTTCCCAAGTAAGTTCCTAACCAGTATATATTCATTAATTATTGCTAAATTTCTGTTTGTTAGTATCTTTATAAGCAGTATACATTTCCCAAGTAAGTTCCTAACCAGTATATATTCATGAATTATTGCTAAATTTCTGTTTGTTAGTATCTTTATAAGCAGTATACATTTCCCAAGTAAATTCCTAACCAGTATATATTCATTAATTATTGCTAAATTTCTGTTTGTTAGTATTTTTATAAGCAGTATTCATTTCTCAAGTAGGTTCCTAACCTGTATATATTCATTAATTATTGCTAAATTTCTGTTTTTTAGTATCTTTATAAGCAGTATACATTTCCCAAGTAAGTTCTTAACCAGTATATATTCATTAATTATTGCTAAATTTCTGTTTGTTAGTCTCTTTATAAGCAGTATACATTTCCCAAGTAAGTTCCTAACCAGTATATATTCATGAATTATTGCTAAATTTCTGTTTATTAGTATCTTTATAAGCAGTATACATTTCCCAAGTAAGTTCCTAACCAGTATATATTCATGAATTATTGCTAAATTTCTGTTTGTTAGTATCTTTATAAGCAGTATACATTTCCCAAGTAAGTTCCTAACCAGTATATATTCATGAATTATTGCTAAATTTCTGTTTGTTAGTATCTTTATAAGCAGTATACATTTCCCAAGTAAGTTCCTAACCAGTATATATTCATGAATTATTGCTAAATTTCTGTTTGTTAGTATCTTTATAAGCAGTATACATTTCCGAAGTAAGTTCCTAACCAGTATATATTCATGAATTATTGCTAAATTTCTGTTTGTTAGTATCTTTATAAGCAGTATACATTTCCCAAGTAAGTTCCTAACCAGTATATATTCATGAATTATTGCTAAATTTCTGTTTGTTAGTATCTTTATAAGCAGTATACATTTCCCAAGTAGGCCTAAGTCCTAACCAGTATATATTCATGAATTATTGCTAAATTTCTGTTTGTTAGTCTCTTTATAAGCAGTATACATTTCCCAAGTAAGTTCCTAACCAGTATATATTCATGAATTATTGCTAAATGTCTGTTTGTTAGTATCTTTATAAGCAGTATACATTTCCCAAGTAAGTTCCTAACCAGTATATATTCATGAATTATTGCTAAATTTCTGTTTGTTAGTCTCTTTATAAGCAGTATACATTTCCCAAGTAAGTTCCTAACCAGTATATATTCATGAATTATTGCTAAATTTCTGTTTGTTAGTATCTTTATAAGCAGTATACATTTCCCAAGTAAGTCCTAACCAGTATATATTCATGAATTATTGCTAAATTTCTGTTTGTTAGTCTCTTTATAAGCAGTATACATTTCAAAAGTAAATTCCTAACCAGTATATATTCATGAATTATTGCTAAATTTCTGTTTGTTAGTATTTTTAAAGGCAGTATTCATTTCTCAAATAGGTTCCTAACCAGTATATATTCATTAATTATTGCTAAATTTCTGTTTGTTAGTATCTTTATAAGCAGTATACATTTCACAAGTAAGTTCCTAACCCGTATATATTCATTAATTATTGCTAAATTTCTGTTTGTTAGTATCTTTATAAGCAGTATACGTTTCCCAAGTAAGTTCCTAACCAGTATATATTCATGAATTATTGCTAAATTTCTGTTTGTTAGTATCTTTATAAGCAGTATACATTTCCCAAGTAAGGTCCTAACCAGTATATATTCATTATTATTGCTAAATTTCTGTTTGTTAGTCTCTTTATAAGCAGTATACATTTACCACTAAGTTCCTAACCAGTATATATTCATGAATTATTGCTAAATTTCTGTTTGTTAGTCTCTTTATACGCAGTATACATTTCAAAAGTAAATTCCTAACCAGTATATATTCATTAATTATTGCTAAATTTCTGTTTGTTAGTATTTTTATAAGCAGTATTCATTTCTCAAGTAGGTTCCTAACCAGTATATATTCATTAATTATTGCTAAATTTCTGTTTTTTAGTATCTTTATAAGCAGTATACATTTCCCAAGTAAGTTCTTAACCAGTATATATTCATTAATTATTGCTAAATTTCTGTTTGTTAGTCTCTTTATAAGCAGTATACATTTCCCAAGTAAGTTCCTAACCAGTATATATTCATGAATTATTGCTAAATTTCTGTTTGTTAGTATCTTTATAAGCAGTATACATTTCCCAAGTAAGTTCCTAACCAGTATATATTCATTAATTATTGCTAAATTTCTGTTTGTTAGTATCTTTATAAGCAGTATATATTTCCCAAGTAAGTTCCTAACCAGTATATATTCATGAATTATTGCTAAATTTCTGTTTGTTAGTCTCTTTATAAGCAGTATACATTTCCCAAGTAAGTTCCTAACCAGTATATATTCATGAATTATTGCTAAATTTCTGTTCGTTAGTATCTTTATAAGCAGTATACATTTAACAAGTAAGTTCCTAACCAGTATATATTCATGAATTATTGCTAAATTTCTGTTTGTTAATCTCTTTATAAGCGGTATAAATTTCCCAAGTAAGTTCCTAACCAGTATATATTCATTAATTATTGCTAAATTTCTGTTTGTTAGTCTCTTTATAAGCAGTATACAATTCCCAAGTAAGTTCCTAACCAGTATATATTTATTAATTATTGCTAAATTTCTGTTTGTTAGTCTCTTTATAAGCAGTATACATTTCCCAAGTAAGTTCCTAACCAGTATATATTCATGAATTATTGCTAAATTTCTGTTTGTTAGTATCTTTATAAGCAGCATACATTTCCCAAGTAAGTTCCTAACCAGTATATATTCATGAATTATTGCTAAATTTCTGTTTGTTAGTATCTTTATAAGCAGTAAACATTTCCCAAGTAAGTTCCTAACTAGTATATATTTATGAATTATTGCTAAATTTCTGTTTGTTAGTCTCTTTATAAGCAGTATACATTTCCCAAGTAAGTTCCTAACCAGTATATATTCATTAATTATTGCTAAATTTCTGTTTATTAGTCTCTTTATAAGCAGTATACATTTCCCAAGTAAGTTCCTAACCAGTATATATTCATTAATTATTGCTAAATTTCTGTTTGTTAATCTCTTTATAAGCGGTATAAATTTCCCAAGTAAGTTCCTAACCAGTATATATTCATTAATTATTGCTAAATTTCTGTTTGTTAGTCTCTTTATAAGCAGTATACAATTCCCAAGTAAGTTCCTAACCAGTATATATTCATTAATTATTGCTAAATTTCTGTTTGTTAGTCTCTTTATAAGCAGTATACATTTCCCAAGTAAGTTCCTAACCAGTATATATTCATGAATTATTGCTAAATTTCTGTTTGTTAGTATCTTTATAAGCAGCATACATTTCCCAAGTAAGTTCCTAACCAGTATATATATATGAATTATTGCTAAATTTCTGTTTGTTAGTATCTTTATAAGCAGTAAACATTTCCCAAGTAAGTTCCTAACTAGTATATATTTATGAATTATTGCTAAATTTCTGTTTGTTAGTCTCTTTATAAGCAGTATACATTTCCCAAGTAAGTTCCTAACCAGTATATATTCATTAATTATTGCTAAATTCCTATTTGTTAGTATCTTTATAAGCAGTATACATTTCCCAAGTTCCTAACCAGTATATATTCATGAATTATTGCTAAATTTCTGTTTGTTAGTATCTTTATAAGCAGTATACATTTCCGAAGTAAGTTCCTAACCAGTATATATTCATGAATTATTGCTAAATTTCTGTTTGTTAGTATCTTTATAAGCAGTATACATTTCCCAAGTAAGTTCCTAACCAGTATATATTCATGAATTATTGCTAAATTTCTGTTTGTTAGTATCTTTATAAGCAGTATACATTTCCCAAGTAGGCCTAAGTCCTAACCAGTATATATTCATGAATTATTGCTAAATTTCTGTTTGTTAGTCTCTTTATAAGCAGTATACATTTCCCAAGTAAGTTCCTAACCAGTATATATTCATGAATTATTGCTAAATTTCTGTTTGTTAGTCTCTTTATAAGCAGTATACATTTCCCAAGTAAGTTCCTAACCAGTATATATTCATGAATTATTGCTAAATTTCTGTTTGTTAGTCTCTTTATAAGCAGTATACATTTCCCAAGTAAGTTCCTAACCAGTATATATTCATGAATTATTGCTAAATTTCTGTTTGTTAGTCTCTTTATAAGCTGTATACATTTCCCAAGTAGGTTCCTAACCAGTATATATTCATGAATTATTGCTAAATGTCTGTTTGTTAGTATCTTTATAAGCAGTATACATTTCCCAAGTAAGTTCCTAACCAGTATATATTCATGAATTATTGCTAAATTTCTGTTTGTTAGTCTCTTTATAAGCAGTATACATTTCCCAAGTAAGTTCCTAACCAGTATATATTCATGAATTATTGCTAAATTTCTGTTTGTTAGTATCTTTATAAGCAGTATACATTTCCCAAGTAAGTCCTAACCAGTATATATTCATGAATTATTGCTAAATTTCTGTTTGTTAGTCTCTTTATAAGCAGTATACATTTCAAAAGTAAATTCCTAACCAGTATATATTCATGAATTATTGCTAAATTTCTGTTTGTTAGTATTTTTAAAGGCAGTATTCATTTCTCAAATAGGTTCCTAACCAGTATATATTCATTAATTATTGCTAAATTTCTGTTTTTTAGTATCTTTATAAGCAGTATACATTTCACAAGTAAGTTCCTAACCCGTATATATTCATTAATTATTGCTAAATTTCTGTTTGTTAGTATCTTTATAAGCAGTATACGTTTCCCAAGTAAGTTCCTAACCAGTATATATTCATGAATTATTGCTAAATTTCTGTTTGTTAGTATCTTTATAAGCAGTATACATTTCCCAAGTAAGGTCCTAACCAGTATATATTCATTATTATTGCTAAATTTCTGTTTGTTAGTCTCTTTATAAGCAGTATACATTTACCACTAAGTTCCTAACCAGTATATATTCATGAATTATTGCTAAATTTCTGTTTGTTAGTCTCTTTATACGCAGTATACATTTCAAAAGTAAATTCCTAACCAGTATATATTCATTAATTATTGCTAAATTTCTGTTTGTTAGTATTTTTATAAGCAGTATTCATTTCTCAAGTAGGTTCCTAACCAGTATATATTCATTAATTATTGCTAAATTTCTGTTTTTTAGTATCTTTATAAGCAGTATACATTTCCCAAGTAAGTTCTTAACCAGTATATATTCATTAATTATTGCTAAATTTCTGTTTGTTAGTCTCTTTATAAGCAGTATACATTTCCCAAGTAAGTTCCTAACCAGTATATATTCATGAATTATTGCTAAATTTCTGTTTGTTAGTATCTTTATAAGCAGTATACATTTCCCAAGTAAGTTCCTAACCAGTATATATTCATTAATTATTGCTAAATTTCTGTTTGTTAGTATCTTTATAAGCAGTATATATTTCCCAAGTAAGTTCCTAACCAGTATATATTCATGAATTATTGCTAAATTTCTGTTTGTTAGTATCTTTATAAGCAGCATACATTTCCCAAGTAAGTTCCTAACCAGTATATATTCATGAATTATTGCTAAATTTCTGTTTGTTAGTATCTTTATAAGCAGTAAACATTTCCCAAGTAAGTTCCTAACTAGTATATATTTATGAATTATTGCTAAATTTCTGTTTGTTAGTCTCTTTATAAGCAGTATACATTTCCCAAGTAAGTTCCTAACCAGTATATATTCATTAATTATTGCTAAATTTCTGTTTATTAGTCTCTTTATAAGCAGTATACATTTCCCAAGTAAGTTCCTAACCAGTATATATTCATTAATTATTGCTAAATTTCTGTTTGTTAATCTCTTTATAAGCGGTATAAATTTCCCAAGTAAGTTCCTAACCAGTATATATTCATTAATTATTGCTAAATTTCTGTTTGTTAGTCTCTTTATAAGCAGTATACAATTCCCAAGTAAGTTCCTAACCAGTATATATTCATTAATTATTGCTAAATTTCTGTTTGTTAGTCTCTTTATAAGCAGTATACATTTCCCAAGTAAGTTCCTAACCAGTATATATTCATGAATTATTGCTAAATTTCTGTTTGTTAGTATCTTTATAAGCAGCATACATTTCCCAAGTAAGTTCCTAACCAGTATATATTCATGAATTATTGCTAAATTTCTGTTTGTTAGTATCTTTATAAGCAGTAAACATTTCCCAAGTAAGTTCCTAACTAGTATATATTTATGAATTATTGCTAAATTTCTGTTTGTTAGTCTCTTTATAAGCAGTATACATTTCCCAAGTAAGTTCCTAACCAGTATATATTCATTAATTATTGCTAAATTCCTATTTGTTAGTATCTTTATAAGCAGTATACATTTCCCAAGTTCCTAACCAGTATATATTCATGAATTATTGCTAAATTTCTGTTTGTTAGTCTCTTTATAAGCAGTATACATTTCCCAAGTAAGTTCCTAACCAGTATATATTCATGAATTATTGCTAAATTTCTGTTTGTTAGTCTCTTTATAAGCAGTATACATTTCCCAAGTAAGTTCCTAACCAGTATATATTCATTAATTATTGCTAAATTTCTGTTTGTTAGTCTCTTTATAAGCAGTATACATTTCCCAAGTAAGTTCCTAACCAGTATATATTCATTAATTATTGCTAAATTTCTGTTTATTAGTCTCTTTATAAGCAGTATACATTTCCCAAGTAAGTTCCTAACCAGTATATATTCATTAATTATTGCTAAATTTCTGTTTGTTAGTCTCTTTATAAGCAGTATACATTTCCCAAGTAAGTTCCTAACCAGTATATATTCATGAATTATTGCTAAATTTCTGTTTGTTAATCTCTTTATAAGCGGTATAAATTTCCCAAGTAAGTTCCTAACCAGTATATATTCATTAATTATTGCTAAATTTCTGTTTGTTAGTCTCTTTATAAGCAGTATACAATTCCCAAGTAAGTTCCTAACCAGTATATATTTATTAATTATTGCTAAATTTCTGTTTGTTAGTCTCTTTATAAGCAGTATACATTTCCCAAGTAAGTTCCTAACCAGTATATATTCATGAATTATTGCTAAATTTCTGTTTGTTAGTATCTTTATAAACAGCATACATTTCCCAAGTAAGTTCCTAACCAGTATATATTCATGAATTATTGCTAAATTTCTGTTTGTTAGTATCTTTATAAGCAGTAAACATTTCCCAAGTAAGTTCCTAACTAGTATATATTTATGAATTATTGCTAAATTTCTGTTTGTTAGTCTCTTTATAAGCAGTATACATTTCCCAAGTAAGTTCCTAACCAGTATATATTCATTAATTATTGCTAAATTCCTATTTGTTAGTATCTTTATAAGTAGTATACATTTCCCAAGTTCCTAACCAGTATATATTCATGAATTATTGCTAAATTTCTGTTTGTTAGTCTCTTTATAAGCAGTATACATTTCCCAAGTAAGTTCCTAACCAGTATATATTCATTAATTATTGCTAAATTTCTGCTTGTTAGTATCTTTATAAGCAGTATACATTTCCCAAGTAAGTTCCTAACCAGTATATATTCATTAATTATTGCTAAATTTCTGTTTGTTAGTCTCTTTATAAGCAGTATACATTTCCCAAGTAAGTTCCTAACCAGTATATATTCATTATTTATTGCTAAATTTCTGTTTGTTAGTCTCTTTATAAGCAGTATATATTTCCCAAGTAAGTTCCTAACCAGTATATATTCATGAATTATTGCTAAATTTCTGTTTGTTAGTATCTTTATAAGCAGTATACATTTCCCAAGTAAGATCCTAACCAGTATATATTCATTAATTATTGCTAAATTTCTTTTTGTTACTCTCTTTATAAGCATTATACATTTCCCAAGTAGGTTCCTAACCAGTATATATTCATGAATTATTGCTAAATTTCTGTTTGTTAGTATCTTTATAAGCAGTATACATTTCCCAAGTAAGTTCCTAACCAGTATATATTCATTAATTATTGCTAAATTCCTATTTGTTAGTCTCTTTATAAGCAGTATACATTTCCCAAGTAAGTTCCTAACCAGTATATATTCATTAATTACTGCTAATTTCCTATTTGTTAGTATCTTTATAAGCAGTATACATTTCCCAAGTAAGTTCCTAACCAGTATATATTCATGAATTATTGCTAAATTTCTGTTTGTTAGTCTCTTTATAAGCAGTATACATTTCCCAAGTAAGTTCCTAACCAGTATATATTCATTAATTATTGCTAAATTTCTGTTTGTTAGTATCTTTATAAGCAGTATACATTTCCCAAGTATGTTCCTAACCAGTATATATTCATTAATTATTGCTAAATTTCTGTTTGTTAGTCTTTTTATAAGCAGTATACATTTCCCAAGTGAGTTCCTAACCAGTATATATTCATTAATTATTGTTAAATTTCTGTTTGTTAGTCTCTTTATAAGCAGTATACATTTCCCAAGTAAGTTCCTAACCAGTATATATTCATTAATTATTGCTAAATTTCTGTTTATTAGTCTCTTTATAAGCAGTATACATTTCCCAAGTAAGTTCCTAACCAGTATATATTCATTAATTATTGCTAAATTTCTGTTTGTTAGTCTCTTTATAAGCAGTATACATTTCCCAAGTAAGTTCCTAACCAGTATATATTCATGAATTATTGCTAAATTTCTGTTTGTTAATCTCTTTATAAGCGATATAAACTTCCCAAGTAAGTTCCTAACCAGTATATATTCATTAATTATTGCTAAATTTCTGTTTGTTAGTATCTTTATAAGCAGTAAACATTTCCCAAGTAAGTTCCTAACTAGTATATATTTATGAATTATTGCTAAATTTCTGTTTGTTAGTCTCTTTATAAGCAGTATACATTTCCCAAGTAAGTTCCTAACCAGTATATATTCATTAATTATTGCTAAATTCCTATTTGTTAGTATCTTTATAAGCAGTATACATTTCCCAAGTTCCTAACCAGTATATATTCATGAATTATTGCTAAATTTCTGTTTGTTAGTCTCTTTATAAGCAGTATACATTTCCCAAGTAAGTTCCTAACCAGTATATATTCATGAATTATTGCTAAATTTCTGTTTGTTAGTCTCTTTATAAGCAGTATACATTTCCCAAGTAAGTTCCTAACCAGTATATATTCATTAATTATTGCTAAATTTCTGTTTGTTAGTCTCTTTATAAGCAGTATACATTTCCCAAGTAAGTTCCTAACCAGTATATATTCATTAATTATTGCTAAATTTCTGTTTATTAGTCTCTTTATAAGCAGTATACATTTCCCAAGTAAGTTCCTAACCAGTATATATTCATTAATTATTGCTAAATTTCTGTTTGTTAGTCTCTTTATAAGCAGTATACATTTCCCAAGTAAGTTCCTAACCAGTATATATTCATGAATTATTGCTAAATTTCTGTTTGTTAATCTCTTTATAAGCGGTATAAATTTCCCAAGTAAGTTCCTAACCAGTATATATTCATTAATTATTGCTAAATTTCTGTTTGTTAGTCTCTTTATAAGCAGTATACAATTCCCAAGTAAGTTCCTAACCAGTATATATTTATTAATTATTGCTAAATTTCTGTTTGTTAGTCTCTTTATAAGCAGTATACATTTCCCAAGTAAGTTCCTAACCAGTATATATTCATGAATTATTGCTAAATTTCTGTTTGTTAGTATCTTTATAAGCAGCATACATTTCCCAAGTAAGTTCCTAACCAGTATATATTCATGAATTATTGCTAAATTTCTGTTTGTTAGTATCTTTATAAGCAGTAAACATTTCCCAAGTAAGTTCCTAACTAGTATATATTTATGAATTATTGCTAAATTTCTGTTTGTTAGTCTCTTTATAAGCAGTATACATTTCCCAAGTAAGTTCCTAACCAGTATATATTCATTAATTATTGCTAAATTACTATTTGTTAGTATCTTTATAAGCAGTATACATTTCCCAAGTTCCTAACCAGTATATATTCATGAATTATTGCTAAATTTCTGTTTGTTAGTCTCTTTATAAGCAGTATACATTTCCCAAGTAAGTTCCTAACCAGAATATATTCATTAATTATTGCTAAATTTCTGTTTGTTAGTATCTTTATAAGCAGTATACATTTCCCAAGTATGTTCCTAACCAGTATATATTCATTAATTATTGCTAAATTTCTGTTTGTTAGTCTTTTTATAAGCAGTATACATTTCCCAAGTGAGTTCCTAACCAGTATATATTCATTAATTATTGTTAAATTTCTGTTTGTTAGTCTCTTTATAAGCAGTATACATTTCCCAAGTAAGTTCCTAACCAGTATATATTCATTAATTATTGCTAAATTTCTGTTTATTAGTCTCTTTATAAGCAGTATACATTTCCCAAGTAAGTTCCTAACCAGTATATATTCATTAATTATTGCTAAATTTCTGTTTGTTAGTCTCTTTATAAGCAGTATACATTTCCCAAGTAAGTTCCTAACCAGTATATATTCATGAATTATTGCTAAATTTCTGTTTGTTAATCTCTTTATAAGCGATATAAACTTCCCAAGTAAGTTCCTAACCAGTATATATTCATTAATTATTGCTAAATTCCTATTTGTTAGTATCTTTATAAGCATTATACATTTCCCAAGTAGGTTCCTAACCAGTATATATTCATGAATTATTGCTAAATTTCTGTTTGTTAGTATCTTTATAAGCAGTATACATTTCCCAAGTAAGTTCCTAACCAGTATATATTCATTAATTATTGCTAAATTCCTATTTGTTAGTCTCTTTATAAGCAGTATACATTTCCCAAGTAAGTTCCTAACCAGTATATATTCATTAATTACTGCTAATTTCCTATTTGTTAGTATCTTTATAAGCAGTATACATTTCCCAAGTAAGTTCCTAACCAGTATATATTCATGAATTATTGCTAAATTTCTGTTTGTTAGTCTCTTTATAAGCAGTATACATTTCCCAAGTAAGTTCCTAACCAGTATATATTCATTAATTATTGCTAAATTTCTGTTTGTTAGTATCTTTATAAGCAGTATACATTTCCCAAGTATGTTCCTAACCAGTATATATTCATTAATTATTGCTAAATTTCTGTTTGTTAGTCTTTTTATAAGCAGTATACATTTCCCAAGTGAGTTCCTAACCAGTATATATTCATTAATTATTGTTAAATTTCTGTTTGTTAGTCTCTTTATAAGCAGTATACATTTCCCAAGTAAGTTCCTAACCAGTATATATTCATTAATTATTGCTAAATTTCTGTTTATTAGTCTCTTTATAAGCAGTATACATTTCCCAAGTAAGTTCCTAACCAGTATATATTCATTAATTATTGCTAAATTTCTGTTTGTTAGTCTCTTTATAAGCAGTATACATTTCCCAAGTAAGTTCCTAACCAGTATATATTCATGAATTATTGCTAAATTTCTGTTTGTTAATCTCTTTATAAGCGATATAAACTTCCCAAGTAAGTTCCTAACCAGTATATATTCATTAATTATTGCTAAATTTCTGTTTGTTAGTATCTTTATAAGCAGTAAACATTTCCCAAGTAAGTTCCTAACTAGTATATATTTATGAATTATTGCTAAATTTCTGTTTGTTAGTCTCTTTATAAGCAGTATACATTTCCCAAGTAAGTTCCTAACCAGTATATATTCATTAATTATTGCTAAATTCCTATTTGTTAGTATCTTTATAAGCAGTATACATTTCCCAAGTTCCTAACCAGTATATATTCATGAATTATTGCTAAATTTCTGTTTGTTAGTCTCTTTATAAGCAGTATACATTTCCCAAGTAAGTTCCTAACCAGTATATATTCATGAATTATTGCTAAATTTCTGTTTGTTAGTCTCTTTATAAGCAGTATACATTTCCCAAGTAAGTTCCTAACCAGTATATATTCATTAATTATTGCTAAATTTCTGTTTGTTAGTCTCTTTATAAGCAGTATACATTTCCCAAGTAAGTTCCTAACCAGTATATATTCATTAATTATTGCTAAATTTCTGTTTATTAGTCTCTTTATAAGCAGTATACATTTCCCAAGTAAGTTCCTAACCAGTATATATTCATTAATTATTGCTAAATTTCTGTTTGTTAGTCTCTTTATAAGCAGTATACATTTCCCAAGTAAGTTCCTAACCAGTATATATTCATGAATTATTGCTAAATTTCTGTTTGTTAATCTCTTTATAAGCGGTATAAATTTCCCAAGTAAGTTCCTAACCAGTATATATTCATTAATTATTGCTAAATTTCTGTTTGTTAGTCTCTTTATAAGCAGTATACAATTCCCAAGTAAGTTCCTAACCAGTATATATTTATTAATTATTGCTAAATTTCTGTTTGTTAGTCTCTTTATAAGCAGTATACATTTCCCAAGTAAGTTCCTAACCAGTATATATTCATGAATTATTGCTAAATTTCTGTTTGTTAGTATCTTTATAAGCAGCATACATTTCCCAAGTAAGTTCCTAACCAGTATATATTCATGAATTATTGCTAAATTTCTGTTTGTTAGTATCTTTATAAGCAGTAAACATTTCCCAAGTAAGTTCCTAACTAGTATATATTTATGAATTATTGCTAAATTTCTGTTTGTTAGTCTCTTTATAAGCAGTATACATTTCCCAAGTAAGTTCCTAACCAGTATATATTCATTAATTATTGCTAAATTCCTATTTGTTAGTATCTTTATAAGCAGTATACATTTCCCAAGTTCCTAACCAGTATATATTCATGAATTATTGCTAAATTTCTGTTTGTTAGTCTCTTTATAAGCAGTATACATTTCCCAAGTAAGTTCCTAACCAGTATATATTCATTAATTATTGCTAAATTTCTGTTTGTTAGTATCTTTATAAGCAGTATACATTTCCCAAGTATGTTCCTAACCAGTATATATTCATTAATTATTGCTAAATTTCTGTTTGTTAGTCTTTTTATAAGCAGTATACATTTCCCAAGTGAGTTCCTAACCAGTATATATTCATTAATTATTGTTAAATTTCTGTTTGTTAGTCTCTTTATAAGCAGTATACATTTCCCAAGTAAGTTCCTAACCAGTATATATTCATTAATTATTGCTAAATTTCTGTTTATTAGTCTCTTTATAAGCAGTATACATTTCCCAAGTAAGTTCCTAACCAGTATATATTCATTAATTATTGCTAAATTTCTGTTTGTTAGTCTCTTTATAAGCAGTATACATTTCCCAAGTAAGTTCCTAACCAGTATATATTCATGAATTATTGCTAAATTTCTGTTTGTTAATCTCTTTATAAGCGATATAAACTTCCCAAGTAAGTTCCTAACCAGTATATATTCATTAATTATTGCTAAATTTCTGTTTGTTAGTATCTTTATAAGCAGTAAACATTTCCCAAGTAAGTTCCTAACTAGTATATATTTATGAATTATTGCTAAATTTCTGTTTGTTAGTCTCTTTATAAGCAGTATACATTTCCCAAGTAAGTTCCTAACCAGTATATATTCATTAATTATTGCTAAATTCCTATTTGTTAGTATCTTTATAAGCAGTATACATTTCCCAAGTTCCTAACCAGTATATATTCATGAATTATTGCTAAATTTCTGTTTATTAGTCTCTTTATAAGCAGTATACATTTCCCAAGTAAGTTCCTAACCAGTATATATTCATTAATTATTGCTAAATTTCTGTTTGTTAGTCTCTTTATAAGCAGTATACATTTCCCAAGTAAGTTCCTAACCAGTATATATTCATGAATTATTGCTAAATTTCTGTTTGTTAATCTCTTTATAAGCGATATAAACTTCCCAAGTAAGTTCCTAACCAGTATATATTCATTAATTATTGCTAAATTTCTGTTTGTTAGTATCTTTATAAGCAGTAAACATTTCCCAAGTAAGTTCCTAACTAGTATATATTTATGAATTATTGCTAAATTTCTGTTTGTTAGTCTCTTTATAAGCAGTATACATTTCCCAAGTAAGTTCCTAACCAGTATATATTCATTAATTATTGCTAAATTCCTATTTGTTAGTATCTTTATAAGCAGTATACATTTCCCAAGTTCCTAACCAGTATATATTCATGAATTATTGCTAAATTTCTGTTTGTTAGTCTCTTTATAAGCAGTATACATTTCCCAAGTAAGTTCCTAACCAGTATATATTCATGAATTATTGCTAAATTTCTGTTTGTTAGTCTCTTTATAAGCAGTATACATTTCCCAAGTAAGTTCCTAACCAGTATATATTCATTAATTATTGCTAAATTTCTGTTTGTTAGTCTCTTTATAAGCAGTATACATTTCCCAAGTAAGTTCCTAACCAGTATATATTCATTAATTATTGCTAAATTTCTGTTTATTAGTCTCTTTATAAGCAGTATACATTTCCCAAGTAAGTTCCTAACCAGTATATATTCATTAATTATTGCTAAATTTCTGTTTGTTAGTCTCTTTATAAGCAGTATACATTTCCCAAGTAAGTTCCTAACCAGTATATATTCATGAATTATTGCTAAATTTCTGTTTGTTAATCTCTTTATAAGCGGTATAAATTTCCCAAGTAAGTTCCTAACCAGTATATATTCATTAATTATTGCTAAATTTCTGTTTGTTAGTCTCTTTATAAGCAGTATACAATTCCCAAGTAAGTTCCTAACTAGTATATATTTATTAATTATTGCTAAATTTCTGTTTGTTAGTCTCTTTATAAGCAGTATACATTTCCCAAGTAAGTTCCTAACCAGTATATATTCATGAATTATTGCTAAATTTCTGTTTGTTAGTATCTTTATAAGCAGCATACATTTCCCAAGTAAGTTCCTAACCAGTATATATTCATGAATTATTGCTAAATTTCTGTTTGTTAGTATCTTTATAAGCAGTAAACATTTCCCAAGTAAGTTCCTAACTAGTATATATTTATGAATTATTGCTAAATTTCTGTTTGTTAGTCTCTTTATAAGCAGTATACATTTCCCAAGTAAGTTCCTAACCAGTATATATTCATTAATTATTGCTAAATTCCTATTTGTTAGTATCTTTATAAGCAGTATACATTTCCCAAGTTCCTAACCAGTATATATTCATGAATTATTGCTAAATTTCTGTTTGTTAGTCTCTTTATAAGCAGTATACATTTCCCAAGTAAGTTCCTAACCAGTATATATTCATTAATTATTGCTAAATTTCTGCTTGTTAGTATCTTTATAAGCAGTATACATTTCCCAAGTAAGTTCCTAACCAGTATATATTCATTAATTATTGCTAAATTTCTGTTTGTTAGTCTCTTTATAAGCAGTATACATTTCCCAAGTAAGTTCCTAACCAGTATATATTCATTATTTATTGCTAAATTTCTGTTTGTTAGTCTCTTTATAAGCAGTATATATTTCCCAAGTAAGTTCCTAACCAGTATATATTCATGAATTATTGCTAAATTTCTGTTTGTTAGTATCTTTATAAGCAGTATACATTTCCCAAGTAAGATCCTAACCAGTATATATTCATTAATTATTGCTAAATTTCTTTTTGTTACTCTCTTTATAAGCATTATACATTTCCCAAGTAGGTTCCTAACCAGTATATATTCATGAATTATTGCTAAATTTCTGTTTGTTAGTATCTTTATAAGCAGTATACATTTCCCAAGTAAGTTCCTAACCAGTATATATTCATTAATTATTGCTAAATTCCTATTTGTTAGTCTCTTTATAAGCAGTATACATTTCCCAAGTAAGTTCCTAACCAGTATATATTCATTAATTACTGCTAATTTCCTATTTGTTAGTATCTTTATAAGCAGTATACATTTCCCAAGTAAGTTCCTAACCAGTATATATTCATGAATTATTGCTAAATTTCTGTTTGTTAGTCTCTTTATAAGCAGTATACATTTCCCAAGTAAGTTCCTAACCAGTATATATTCATTAATTATTGCTATATTTCTGTTTGTTAGTATCTTTATAAGCAGTATACATTTCCCAAGTATGTTCCTAACCAGTATATATTCATTAATTATTGCTAAATTTCTGTTTGTTAGTCTTTTTATAAGCAGTATACATTTCCCAAGTGAGTTCCTAACCAGTATATATTCATTAATTATTGCTAAATTTCTGTTTGTTAGTCTCTTTATAAGCAGTATACATTTCCCAAGTAAGTTCCTAACCAGTATATATTCATTAATTATTGCTAAATTTCTGTTTATTAGTCTCTTTATAAGCAGTATACATTTCCCAAGTAAGTTCCTAACCAGTATATATTCATTAATTATTGCTAAATTTCTGTTTGTTAGTCTCTTTATAAGCAGTATACATTTCCCAAGTAAGTTCCTAACCAGTATATATTCATGAATTATTGCTAAATTTCTGTTTGTTAATCTCTTTATAAGCGATATAAACTTCCCAAGTAAGTTCCTAACCAGTATATATTCATTAATTATTGCTAAATTTCTGTTTGTTAGTCTCTTTATAAGCAGTATACATTTCCCAAGTAAGTTCCTAACCAGTATATATTCATTAATTATTGCTAAATTTCTGTTTGTTAGTCTCTTTATAAGCAGTATACATTTCCCAAGTAAGTTCCTAACCAGTATATATTCATTAATTATTGCTAAATTTCTGTTTGTTAGTCTCTTTATAAGCAGTATACATTTCCCAAGTAAGTTCCTAACCAGTATATATTCATGAATTATTGCTAAATTTCTGTTTGTTAGTATCTTTATAAGCAGCATACATTTCCCAAGTAAGTTCCTAACCAGTATATATTCATGAATTATTGCTAAATTTCTGTTTGTTAGTATCTTTATAAGCAGTAAACATTTCCCAAGTAAGTTCCTAACCAGTATATATTTATGAATTATTGCTAAATTTCTGTTTGTTAGTCTCTTTATAAGCAGTATACATTTCCCAAGTAAGTTCCTAACCAGTATATATAAATTAATTATTGCTAAATTCCTATTTGTTAGTATCTTTATAAGCAGTATACATTTCCCAAGTTCCTAACCAGTATATATTCATGAATTATTGCTAAATTTCTGTTTGTTAGTCTCTTTATAAGCAGTATACATTTCCCAAGTAAGTTCCTAACCAGTATATATTCATTAATTATTGCTAAATTTCTGCTTGTTAGTATCTTTATAAGCAGTATACATTTCCCAAGTAAGTTCCTAACCAGTATATATTCATTAATTATTGCTAAATTTCTGTTTGTTAGTCTCTTTAAAAGCAGTATACATTTCCCAAGTAAGTTCCTAACCAGTATATATTCATGAATTATTGCTAAATTTCTGTTTGCTAGTCTCTTTATAAGCAGTATACATTTCCCAAGTAAGTTCCTAACCAGTATATATTCATTATTTATTGCTAAATTTCTGTTTGTTAGTCTCTTTATAAGCAGTATATATTTCCCAAGTAAGTTCCTAACCAGTATATATTCATGAATTATTGCTAAATTTCTGTTTGTTAGTATCTTTATAAGCAGTATACATTTCCCAAGTAAGATCCTAACCAGTATATATTCATTAATTATTGCTAAATTTCTTTTTGTTACTCTCTTTATAAGCAGTATACATTTCCCAAGTAGGTTCCTAACCAGTATATATTCATGAATTATTGCTAAATTTCTGTTTGTTAGTATCTTTATAAGCAGTATACATTTCCCAAGTAAGTTCCTAACCAGTATATATTCATTAATTATTGCTAAATTCCTATTTGTTAGTCTCTTTATAAGCAGTATACATTTCCCAAGTAAGTTCCTAACCAGTATATATTCATTAATTATTGCTAATTTCCTATTTGTTAGTATCTTTATAAGCAGTATACATTTCCCAAGTAAGTTCCTAACCAGTATATATTCATGAATTATTGCTAAATTTCTGTTTGTTAGTCTCTTTATAAGCAGTATACATTTCCCAAGTAAGTTCCTAACCAGTATATATTCATTAATTATTGCTAAATTTCTGTTTGTTAGTATCTTTATAAGCAGTATACATTTCCCAAGTATGTTCCTAACCAGTATATATTCATTAATTATTGCTAAATTTCTGTTTGTTAGTCTCTTTATAAGCAGTATACATTTCCCAAGTGAGTTCCTAACCAGTATATATTCATTAATTATTGCTAAATTTCTGTTTGTTAGTCTCTTTATAAGCAGTATACATTTCCCAAGTAAGTTCCTAACCAGTATATATTCATTAATTATTGCTAAATTTCTGTTTATTAGTCTCTTTATAAGCAGTATACATTTCCCAAGTAAGTTCCTAACCAGTATATATTCATTAATTATTGCTAAATTTCTGTTTGTTAGTCTCTTTATAAGCAGTATACATTTCCCAAGTAAGTTCCTAACCAGTATATATTCATTAATTATTGCTAAATTTCTGTTTGTTAGTCTCTTTATAAGCAGTATACATTTCCCAAGTAAGTTCCTAACCAGTATATATTCATTAATTATTGCTAAATTTCTGTTTGTTAGTCTCTTTATAAGCAGTATACATTTCCCAAGTAAGTTCCTAACCAGTATATATTCATTAATTATTGCTAAATTTCTGTTTATTAGTCTCTTTATAAGCAGTATACATTTCCCAAGTAAGTTCCTAACCAGTATATATTCATTAATTATTGCTAAATTTCTGTTTGTTTGTCTCTTTATAAGCAGTATACATTTCCCAAGTAAGTTCCTAACCAGTATATATTCATGAATTATTGCTAAATTTCTGTTTGTTAATCTCTTTATAAGCGATATAAACTTCCCAAGTAAGTTCCTAACCAGTATATATTCATTAATTATTGCTAAATTTCTGTTTGTTAGTCTCTTTATAAGCAGTATACATTTCCCAAGTAAGTTCCTAACCAGTATATATAAATTAATTATTGCTAAATTCCTATTTGTTAGTATCTTTATAAGCAGTATACATTTCCCAAGTTCCTAACCAGTATATATTCATGAATTATTGCTAAATTTCTGTTTGTTAGTCTCTTTATAAGCAGTATACATTTCCCAAGTAAGTTCCTAACCAGTATATATTCATTAATTATTGCTAAATTTCTGCTTGTTAGTATCTTTATAAGCAGTATACATTTCCCAAGTAAGTTCCTAACCAGTATATATTCATTAATTATTGCTAAATTTCTGTTTGTTAGTCTCTTTAAAAGCAGTATTCATTTCCCAAGTAAGTTCCTAACCAGTATATATTCATGAATTATTGCTAAATTTCTGTTTGCTAGTCTCTTTATAAGCAGTATACATTTCCCAAGTAAGTTCCTAACCAGTATATATTCATTATTTATTGCTAAATTTCTGTTTGTTAGTCTCTTTATAAGCAGTATATATTTCCCAAGTAAGTTCCTAACCAGTATATATTCATGAATTATTGCTAAATTTCTGTTTGTTAGTATCTTTATAAGCAGTATACATTTCCCAAGTAAGATCCTAACCAGTATATATTCATTAATTATTGCTAAATTTCTTTTTGTTACTCTCTTTATAAGCAGTATACATTTCCCAAGTAGGTTCCTAACCAGTATATATTCATTAATTATTGCTAAATTTCTGTTTGTTAGTATCTTTATAAGCAGTATACATTTCCCAAGTAAGTTCCTAACCAGTATATATTCATTAATTATTGCTAAATTCCTATTTGTTAGTCTCTTTATAAGCAGTATACATTTCCCAAGTAAGTTCCTAACCAGTATATATTCATTAATTATTGCTAATTTCCTATTTGTTAGTATCTTTATAAGCAGTATACATTTCCCAAGTAAGTTCCTAACCAGTATATATTCATGAATTATTGCTAAATTTCTGTTTGTTAGTCTCTTTATAAGCAGTATACATTTCCCAAGTAAGTTCCTAACCAGTATATATTCATTAATTATTGCTAAATTTCTGTTTGTTAGTATCTTTATAAGCAGTATACATTTCCCAAGTATGTTCCTAACCAGTATATATTCATTAATTATTGCTAAATTTCTGTTTGTTAGTCTCTTTATAAGCAGTATACATTTCCCAAGTGAGTTCCTAACCAGTATATATTCATTAATTATTGCTAAATTTCTGTTTGTTAGTCTCTTTATAAGCAGTATACATTTCCCAAGTAAGTTCCTAACCAGTATATATTCATTAATTATTGCTAAATTTCTGTTTATTAGTCTCTTTATAAGCAGTATACATTTCCCAAGTAAGTTCCTAACCAGTATATATTCATTAATTATTGCTAAATTTCTGTTTGTTAGTCTCTTTATAAGCAGTATACATTTCCCAAGTAAGTTCCTAACCAGTATATATTCATGAATTATTGCTAAATTTCTGTTTGTTAATCTCTTTATAAGCGGTATAAACTTCCCAAGTAAGTTCCTAACCAGTATATATTCATTAATTATTGCTAAATTTCTGTTTGTTAGTCTCTTTATAAGCAGTATACATTTCCCAAGTAAGTTCCTAACCAGTATATATTCATTAATTATTGCTAAATTTCTGTTTGTTAGTCTCTTTATAAGCAGTATACATTTCCCAAGTAAGTTCCTAACCAGTATATATTCATGAATTATTGCTAAATTTCTGTTTGTTAGTCTCTTTATAAGCAGTATACATTTCCCAAGTAAGTTCCTAACCAGTATATATTCATGAATTATTGCTAAATTTCTGTTTGTTAGTATCTTTATAAGCAGCATACATTTCCCAAGTACGTTCCTAACCAGTATATATTCATGAATTATTGCTAAATTTCTGTTTGTTAGTATCTTTATAAGCAGTAAACATTTCCCAAGTAAGTTCCTAACCAGTATATATTCATTAATTATTGCTAAATTTCTGTTTGTTAGTCCCTTTATAAGCAGTATACATTTCCCAAGTAAGTTCCTAACCAGTATATATTCATTAATTATTGCTAAATTCCTATTTGTTAGTATCTTTATAAGCAGTATTCATTTCCCAAGTTCCTAACCAGTATATATTCATTAATTATTGCTAAATTTCTGTTTGTTAGTCTCTTTATAAGCAGTATACATTTCATAAGTAAGTTTCTAACCAGTATATATTTATTAATTATTGCTAAATTTCTGTTTGTTAGTCTCTTTATAAGCAGTATACATTTCCCAAGTAAGGTCCTAACCAGTATATATTCATTAATTATTGCTAAATTTCTTTTTGTTAGTCTCTTTATAAGCAGTATACATTTCCCAAGTAAGTTCCTAACCAGTATATATTCATGAATTATTTCTAAATTTCTGTTTGTTAGTATCTTTATAAGCAGTATACATTTCCCAAGTAAGTTCCTAACCAGTATATATTCATGAATTATTGCTAAATTTCTGTTTGTTAGTATATTTATAAGCAGTATACATTTCCCAAGTAAGTTCCTAACCAGTATATATTCATGAATTATTGCTAAATTTCTGTTTGTTAGTATATTTATAAGCAGTATACATTTCCCAAGTAAGTTCCTAACCAGTATATATTCATGAATTATTGCTAAATTTCTGTTTGTTAATATCTTTATAAGCAGTATACATTTCCCAAGTAAGTTCCTAACCAGTATATATTCATTAATTATTGCTAAATTTCTGTTTGTTAGTCTCTTTATAAGCAGTATACATTTCAAAAGTAAGTTTCTAACCAGTATATATTCATTAATTATTGCTAAATTTCTGTTTGTTAGTCTCTTTATAAGCAGTATACATTTCCCAAGTAAGGTCCTAACCAGTATATATTCATTAATTATTGCTAAATTTCTGTTTGTTAGTATCTTTATAAGCAGTATACATTTCCCAAGTAAGTTCTTAACCAGTATATATTCATTAATTATTGCTAAATTTCAGTTTGTTAGTATCTTTATAAGCAGTATACATTTCCCAAGTAAGTTCCTAACCAGTATATATTCATGAATTATTGCTAAATTTCTGTTTGTTAGTATCTTTATAAGCAGTATACATTTCCCAAGTAAGTTCTTAACCAGTTAATATTCATTAATTATTGCGAAATTTCTGTTTGTTAGTACCTTTATAAGCAGTATACATTTCTCAAGTAAGTTCCTAACCAGTATATATTCATTAATTATTGCTAAATTTCTGTTTGTTAGTATCTTTATAAGCAGTATACATTTCCCAAGTAAGTTCCTAACCAGTATACATTCATTAATTGTTGCTAAATTTCTGTTTGTTAGTATCTTTATAAGCAGTATACATTTCCCCAGTAAGTTCCTAACCAGTATATATTCAATGAATTATTGCTAAATTTCTGTTTGTTAGTCTCTTTATAAGCAGTATACATTTCCCAAGTAAGTTCCTAACCAGTATATATTCATGAATTAATGCTAAATTTCTGTTTGTTAGTCTCTTTATAAGCAGTATACATTTCCCCAGTAAGTTCCTAACCAGTATATATTCATGAATTACTGCTAAATTTCTGTTTGTTAGTATCTTTATAAGCAGTATACATTTCCCAAGTAAGTTCCTAACCAGTATATATTCATGAATTATTGCTAAATTTCTGTTTGTTAGTATCTTTATAAGCAGTATACATTTCCCAAGTAAGTTCCTAACCAGTATATATTCATGAATTATTGCTAAATTTCTGTTTGTTAGTATCTTTATAAGCAGTATACATTTCCCAAGTAAGTTCCTAACCAGTATATATTCATGAATTATTGCTAAATTTCTGTTTGTTAGTATCTTTATAAGCAGTATACATTTCCCAAGTAAGTTCCTAACCAGTATATATTCATGAATTATTGCTAAATTTCTGTTTGTTAGTATCTTTGTAAGCAGTATACATTTCCCCAGTAAGTTCCTAACCAGTATATATTCAATGAATTATTGCTAAATTTCTGTTTGTTAGTCTCTTTATAAGCAGTATACATTTCCCAAGTAAGTTCCTAACCAGTATATATTCATTAATTATTGCTAAATTTCTGTTTGTTAGTCTCTTTATAAGCAGTATACATTTCCCAAGTAAGTTCCTAACCAGTATATATAAATTAATTATTGCTAAATTCCTATTTGTTAGTATCTTTATAAGCAGTATACATTTCCCAAGTTCCTAACCAGTATATATTCATGAATTATTGCTAAATTTCTGTTTGTTAGTCTCTTTATAAGCAGTATACATTTCCCAAGTAAGTTCCTAACCAGTATATATTCATTAATTATTGCTAAATTTCTGCTTGTTAGTATCTTTATAAGCAGTATACATTTCCCAAGTAAGTTCCTAACCAGTATATATTCATTAATTATTGCTAAATTTCTGTTTGTTAGTCTCTTTAAAAGCAGTATTCATTTCCCAAGTAAGTTCCTAACCAGTATATATTCATGAATTATTGCTAAATTTCTGTTTGCTAGTCTCTTTATAAGCAGTATACATTTCCCAAGTAAGTTCCTAACCAGTATATATTCATTATTTATTGCTAAATTTCTGTTTGTTAGTCTCTTTATAAGCAGTATATATTTCCCAAGTAAGTTCCTAACCAGTATATATTCATGAATTATTGCTAAATTTCTGTTTGTTAGTATCTTTATAAGCAGTATACATTTCCCAAGTAAGATCCTAACCAGTATATATTCATTAATTATTGCTAAATTTCTTTTTGTTACTCTCTTTATAAGCAGTATACATTTCCCAAGTAGGTTCCTAACCAGTATATATTCATTAATTATTGCTAAATTTCTGTTTGTTAGTATCTTTATAAGCAGTATACATTTCCCAAGTAAGTTCCTAACCAGTATATATTCATTAATTATTGCTAAATTCCTATTTGTTAGTCTCTTTATAAGCAGTATACATTTCCCAAGTAAGTTCCTAACCAGTATATATTCATTAATTATTGCTAATTTCCTATTTGTTAGTATCTTTATAAGCAGTATACATTTCCCAAGTAAGTTCCTAACCAGTATATATTCATGAATTATTGCTAAATTTCTGTTTGTTAGTCTCTTTATAAGCAGTATACATTTCCCAAGTAAGTTCCTAACCAGTATATATTCATTAATTATTGCTAAATTTCTGTTTGTTAGTATCTTTATAAGCAGTATACATTTCCCAAGTATGTTCCTAACCAGTATATATTCATTAATTATTGCTAAATTTCTGTTTGTTAGTCTCTTTATAAGCAGTATACATTTCCCAAGTGAGTTCCTAACCAGTATATATTCATTAATTATTGCTAAATTTCTGTTTGTTAGTCTCTTTATAAGCAGTATACATTTCCCAAGTAAGTTCCTAACCAGTATATATTCATTAATTATTGCTAAATTTCTGTTTATTAGTCTCTTTATAAGCAGTATACATTTCCCAAGTAAGTTCCTAACCAGTATATATTCATTAATTATTGCTAAATTTCTGTTTGTTAGTCTCTTTATAAGCAGTATACATTTCCCAAGTAAGTTCCTAACCAGTATATATTCATGAATTATTGCTAAATTTCTGTTTGTTAATCTCTTTATAAGCGGTATAAACTTCCCAAGTAAGTTCCTAACCAGTATATATTCATTAATTATTGCTAAATTTCTGTTTGTTAGTCTCTTTATAAGCAGTATACATTTCCCAAGTAAGTTCCTAACCAGTATATATTCATTAATTATTGCTAAATTTCTGTTTGTTAGTCTCTTTATAAGCAGTATACATTTCCCAAGTAAGTTCCTAACCAGTATATATTCATGAATTATTGCTAAATTTCTGTTTGTTAGTCTCTTTATAAGCAGTATACATTTCCCAAGTAAGTTCCTAACCAGTATATATTCATGAATTATTGCTAAATTTCTGTTTGTTAGTATCTTTATAAGCAGCATACATTTCCCAAGTACGTTCCTAACCAGTATATATTCATGAATTATTGCTAAATTTCTGTTTGTTAGTATCTTTATAAGCAGTAAACATTTCCCAAGTAAGTTCCTAACCAGTATATATTCATTAATTATTGCTAAATTTCTGTTTGTTAGTCCCTTTATAAGCAGTATACATTTCCCAAGTAAGTTCCTAACCAGTATATATTCATTAATTATTGCTAAATTCCTATTTGTTAGTATCTTTATAAGCAGTATTCATTTCCCAAGTTCCTAACCAGTATATATTCATTAATTATTGCTAAATTTCTGTTTGTTAGTCTCTTTATAAGCAGTATACATTTCATAAGTAAGTTTCTAACCAGTATATATTTATTAATTATTGCTAAATTTCTGTTTGTTAGTCTCTTTATAAGCAGTATACATTTCCCAAGTAAGGTCCTAACCAGTATATATTCATTAATTATTGCTAAATTTCTTTTTGTTAGTCTCTTTATAAGCAGTATACATTTCCCAAGTAAGTTCCTAACCAGTATATATTCATGAATTATTTCTAAATTTCTGTTTGTTAGTATCTTTATAAGCAGTATACATTTCCCAAGTAAGTTCCTAACCAGTATATATTCATGAATTATTGCTAAATTTCTGTTTGTTAGTATATTTATAAGCAGTATACATTTCCCAAGTAAGTTCCTAACCAGTATATATTCATGAATTATTGCTAAATTTCTGTTTGTTAGTATATTTATAAGCAGTATACATTTCCCAAGTAAGTTCCTAACCAGTATATATTCATGAATTATTGCTAAATTTCTGTTTGTTAATATCTTTATAAGCAGTATACATTTCCCAAGTAAGTTCCTAACCAGTATATATTCATTAATTATTGCTAAATTTCTGTTTGTTAGTCTCTTTATAAGCAGTATACATTTCAAAAGTAAGTTTCTAACCAGTATATATTCATTAATTATTGCTAAATTTCTGTTTGTTAGTCTCTTTATAAGCAGTATACATTTCCCAAGTAAGGTCCTAACCAGTATATATTCATTAATTATTGCTAAATTTCTGTTTGTTAGTATCTTTATAAGCAGTATACATTTCCCAAGTAAGTTCTTAACCAGTATATATTCATTAATTATTGCTAAATTTCAGTTTGTTAGTATCTTTATAAGCAGTATACATTTCCCAAGTAAGTTCCTAACCAGTATATATTCATGAATTATTGCTAAATTTCTGTTTGTTAGTATCTTTATAAGCAGTATACATTTCCCAAGTAAGTTCTTAACCAGTTAATATTCATTAATTATTGCGAAATTTCTGTTTGTTAGTACCTTTATAAGCAGTATACATTTCTCAAGTAAGTTCCTAACCAGTATATATTCATTAATTATTGCTAAATTTCTGTTTGTTAGTATCTTTATAAGCAGTATACATTTCCCAAGTAAGTTCCTAACCAGTATACATTCATTAATTGTTGCTAAATTTCTGTTTGTTAGTATCTTTATAAGCAGTATACATTTCCCCAGTAAGTTCCTAACCAGTATATATTCAATGAATTATTGCTAAATTTCTGTTTGTTAGTCTCTTTATAAGCAGTATACATTTCCCAAGTAAGTTCCTAACCAGTATATATTCATGAATTAATGCTAAATTTCTGTTTGTTAGTCTCTTTATAAGCAGTATACATTTCCCCAGTAAGTTCCTAACCAGTATATATTCATGAATTACTGCTAAATTTCTGTTTGTTAGTATCTTTATAAGCAGTATACATTTCCCAAGTAAGTTCCTAACCAGTATATATTCATGAATTATTGCTAAATTTCTGTTTGTTAGTATCTTTATAAGCAGTATACATTTCCCAAGTAAGTTCCTAACCAGTATATATTCATGAATTATTGCTAAATTTCTGTTTGTTAGTATCTTTATAAGCAGTATACATTTCCCAAGTAAGTTCCTAACCAGTATATATTCATGAATTATTGCTAAATTTCTGTTTGTTAGTATCTTTATAAGCAGTATACATTTCCCAAGTAAGTTCCTAACCAGTATATATTCATGAATTATTGCTAAATTTCTGTTTGTTAGTATCTTTATAAGCAGTATACATTTCCCCAGTAAGTTCCTAACCAGTATATATTCAATGAATTATTGCTAAATTTCTGTTTGTTAGTCTCTTTATAAGCAGTATACATTTCCCAAGTAAGTTCCTAACCAGTATATATTCATGAATTATTGCTAAATTTCTGTTTGTTAGTCTCTTTATAAGCAGTATACATTTCCCAAGTAGGTTCCTAACCAGTATATATTCATGAATTATTGCTAAATGTCTGTTTGTTAGTATCTTTATAAGCAGTATACATTTCCCAAGTAAGTTCCTAACCAGTATATATTCATGAATTATTGCTAAATTTCTGTTTGTTAGTCTCTTTATAAGCAGTATACATTTCCCAAGTAAGTTCCTAACCAGTATATATTCATGAATTATTGCTAAATTTCTGTTTGTTAGTATCTTTATAAGCAGTATACATTTCCCATGTAAGTCCTAACCAGTATATATTCATGAATTATTGCTAAATTTCTGTTTGTTAGTCTCTTTATAAGCAGTATACATTTCAAAAGTAAATTCCTAACCAGTATATATTCATGAATTATTGCTAAATTTCTGTTTGTTAGTATTTTTAAAGGCAGTATTCATTTCTCAAGTAGGTTCCTAACCAGTATATATTCATTAATTATTGCTAAATTTCTGTTTGTTAGTCTCTTTATAAGCAGTATACATTTCACAAGTAAGTTCCTAACCCGTATATATTCATTAATAATTGCTAAATTTCTGTTTGTTAGTATCTTTATAAGCAGTATACGTTTCCCAAGTAAGTTCCTAACCAGTATATATTCATGAATTATTGCTAAATTTCTGTTTGTTAGTATCTTTATAAGCAGTATACATTTCCCAAGTAAGTTCCTAACCAGTATATATTCATTAATTATTGCTAAATTTCTGTTTGTTAGTCTCTTTATAAGCAGTATACATTTCCCACTAAGTTCCTAACCAGTATATATTCATGAATTATTGCTAAATTTCTGTTTGTTAGTCTCTTTATACGCAGTATACATTTCAAAAGTAAATTCCTGACCAGTATATATTCATTAATTATTGCTAAATTTCTGTTTGTTAGTATTTTTATAAGCAGTATTCATTTCTCAAGTAGGTTCCTAACCAGTATATATTCATTAATTATTGCTAAATTTCTGTTTTTTAGTATCTTTATAAGCAGTATACATTTCCCAAGTAAGTTCTTAACCAGTATATATTCATTAATTATTGCTAAATATCTGTTTGTTAGTCTCTTTATAAGCAGTATACATTTCCCAAGTAAGTTCCTAACCAGTATATATTCATGAATTATTGCTAAATTTCTGTTTGTTAGTATCTTTATAAGCAGTATACATTTCCCAAGTAAGTTCCTAACCAGTATATATTCATGAATTATTGCTAAATTTCTGTTTGTTAGTATCTTTATAAGCAGTATACATTTCCCAAGTATGTTCCTAACCAGTATATATTCATTAATTATTGCTAAATTTCTGTTTGTTAGTCTCTTTATAAGCAGTATACATTTCCCAAGTGAGTTCCTAACCAGTATATATTCATTAATTATTGCTAAATTTCTGTTTGTTAGTCTCTTTATAAGCAGTATACATTTCCCAAGTAAGTTCCTAACCAGTATATATTCATTAATTATTGCTAAATTTCTGTTTATTAGTCTCTTTATAAGCAGTATACATTTCCCAAGTAAGTTCCTAACCAGTATATATTCATTAATTATTGCTAAATTTCTGTTTGTTAGTCTCTTTATAAGCAGTATACATTTCCCAAGTAAGTTCCTAACCAGTATATATTCATGAATTATTGCTAAATTTCTGTTTGTTAATCTCTTTATAAGCGGTATAAACTTCCCAAGTAAGTTCCTAACCAGTATATATTCATTAATTATTGCTAAATTTCTGTTTGTTAGTCTCTTTATAAGCAGTATACATTTCCCAAGTAAGTTCCTAACCAGTATATATTCATTAATTATTGCTAAATTTCTGTTTGTTAGTCTCTTTATAAGCAGTATACATTTCCCAAGTAAGTTCCTAACCAGTATATATTCATGAATTATTGCTAAATTTCTGTTTGTTAGTCTCTTTATAAGCAGTATACATTTCCCAAGTAAGTTCCTAACCAGTATATATTCATGAATTATTGCTAAATTTCTGTTTGTTAGTATCTTTATAAGCAGCATACATTTCCCAAGTACGTTCCTAACCAGTATATATTCATGAATTATTGCTAAATTTCTGTTTGTTAGTATCTTTATAAGCAGTAAACATTTCCCAAGTAAGTTCCTAACCAGTATATATTCATTAATTATTGCTAAATTTCTGTTTGTTAGTCCCTTTATAAGCAGTATACATTTCCCAAGTAAGTTCCTAACCAGTATATATTCATTAATTATTGCTAAATTCCTATTTGTTAGTATCTTTATAAGCAGTATTCATTTCCCAAGTTCCTAACCAGTATATATTCATTAATTATTGCTAAATTTCTGTTTGTTATTATCTTTATAAGCAGTATACATTTCCCAAGTAAGTTCCTAACCAGTATATATTCATTAATTATTGCTAAATTTCTGTTTGTTAGTCTCTTTATAAGCAGTATACATTTCATAAGTAAGTTTCTAACCAGTATATATTTATTAATTATTGCTAAATTTCTGTTTGTTAGTCTCTTTATAAGCAGTATACATTTCCCAAGTAAGGTCCTAACCAGTATATATTCATTAATTATTGCTAAATTTCTTTTTGTTAGTCTCTTTATAAGCAGTATACATTTCCCAAGTAAGTTCCTAACCAGTATATATTCATGAATTATTTCTAAATTTCTGTTTGTTAGTATCTTTATAAGCAGTATACATTTCCCAAGTAAGTTCCTAACCAGTATATATTCATGAATTATTGCTAAATTTCTGTTTGTTAGTATATTTATAAGCAGTATACATTTCCCAAGTAAGTTCCTAACCAGTATATATTCATGAATTATTGCTAAATTTCTGTTTGTTAGTATATTTATAAGCAGTATACATTTCCCAAGTAAGTTCCTAACCAATATATATTCATGAATTATTGCTAAATTTCTGTTTGTTAATATCTTTATAAGCAGTATACATTTCCCAAGTAAGTTCCTAACCAGTATATATTCATTAATTATTGCTAAATTTCTGTTTGTTAGTCTCTTTATAAGCAGTATACATTTCAAAAGTAAGTTTCTAACCAGTATATATTCATTAATTATTGCTAAATTTCTGTTTGTTAGTCTCTTTATAAGCAGTATACATTTCCCAAGTAAGGTCCTAACCAGTATATATTCATTAATTATTGCTAAATTTCTGTTTGTTAGTATCTTTATAAGCAGTATACATTTCCCAAGTAAGTTCTTAACCAGTATATATTCATTAATTATTGCTAAATTTCAGTTTGTTAGTATCTTTATAAGCAGTATACATTTCCCAAGTAAGTTCCTAACCAGTATATATTCATGAATTATTGCTAAATTTCTGTTTGTTAGTATCTTTATAAGCAGTATACATTTCCCAAGTAAGTTCTTAACCAGTTAATATTCATTAATTATTGCGAAATTTCTGTTTGTTAGTACCTTTATAAGCAGTATACATTTCTCAAGTAAGTTCCTAACCAGTATATATTCATTAATTATTGCTAAATTTCTGTTTGTTAGTATCTTTATAAGCAGTATACATTTCCCAAGTAAGTTCCTAACCAGTATACATTCATTAATTGTTGCTAAATTTCTGTTTGTTAGTATCTTTATAAGCAGTATACATTTCCCCAGTAAGTTCCTAACCAGTATATATTCAATGAATTATTGCTAAATTTCTGTTTGTTAGTCTCTTTATAAGCAGTATACATTTCCCAAGTAAGTTCCTAACCAGTATATATTCATGAATTAATGCTAAATTTCTGTTTGTTAGTCTCTTTATAAGCAGTATACATTTCCCCAGTAAGTTCCTAACCAGTATATATTCATGAATTACTGCTAAATTTCTGTTTGTTAGTATCTTTATAAGCAGTATACATTTCCCAAGTAAGTTCCTAACCAGTATATATTCATGAATTATTGCTAAATTTCTGTGTTTAGTATCTTTATAAGCAGTATACATTTCCCAAGTAAGTTCCTAACCAGTATATATTCATGAATTATTGCTAAATTTCTGTTTGTTAGTATCTTTATAAGCAGTATACATTTCCCAAGTAAGTTCCTAACCAGTATATATTCATGAATTATTGCTAAATTTCTGTTTGTTAGTATCTTTATAAGCAGTATACATTTCCCAAGTAAGTTCCTAACCAGTATATATTCATGAATTATTGCTAAATTTCTGTTTGTTAGTATCTTTATAAGCAGTATACATTTCCCCAGTAAGTTCCTAACCAGTATATATTCAATGAATTATTGCTAAATTTCTGTTTGTTAGTCTCTTTATAAGCAGTATACATTTCCCAAGTAAGTTCCTAACCAGTATATATTCATGAATTATTGCTAAATTTCTGTTTGTTAGTCTCTTTATAAGCAGTATACATTTCCCAAGTAGGTTCCTAACCAGTATATATTCATGAATTATTGCTAAATGTCTGTTTGTTAGTATCTTTATAAGCAGTATACATTTCCCAAGTAAGTTCCTAACCAGTATATATTCATGAATTATTGCTAAATTTCTGTTTGTTAGTCTCTTTATAAGCAGTATACATTTCCCAAGTAAGTTCCTAACCAGTATATATTCATGAATTATTGCTAAATTTCTGTTTGTTAGTATCTTTATAAGCAGTATACATTTCCCATGTAAGTCCTAACCAGTATATATTCATGAATTATTGCTAAATTTCTGTTTGTTAGTCTCTTTATAAGCAGTATACATTTCAAAAGTAAATTCCTAACCAGTATATATTCATGAATTATTGCTAAATTTCTGTTTGTTAGTATTTTTAAAGGCAGTATTCATTTCTCAAGTAGGTTCCTAACCAGTATATATTCATTAATTATTGCTAAATTTCTGTTTGTTAGTCTCTTTATAAGCAGTATACATTTCACAAGTAAGTTCCTAACCCGTATATATTCATTAATAATTGCTAAATTTCTGTTTGTTAGTATCTTTATAAGCAGTATACGTTTCCCAAGTAAGTTCCTAACCAGTATATATTCATGAATTATTGCTAAATTTCTGTTTGTTAGTATCTTTATAAGCAGTATACATTTCCCAAGTAAGTTCCTAACCAGTATATATTCATTAATTATTGCTAAATTTCTGTTTGTTAGTCTCTTTATAAGCAGTATACATTTCCCACTAAGTTCCTAACCAGTATATATTCATGAATTATTGCTAAATTTCTGTTTGTTAGTCTCTTTATACGCAGTATACATTTCAAAAGTAAATTCCTGACCAGTATATATTCATTAATTATTGCTAAATTTCTGTTTGTTAGTATTTTTATAAGCAGTATTCATTTCTCAAGTAGGTTCCTAACCAGTATATATTCATTAATTATTGCTAAATTTCTGTTTTTTAGTATCTTTATAAGCAGTATACATTTCCCAAGTAAGTTCTTAACCAGTATATATTCATTAATTATTGCTAAATATCTGTTTGTTAGTCTCTTTATAAGCAGTATACATTTCCCAAGTAAGTTCCTAACCAGTATATATTCATGAATTATTGCTAAATTTCTGTTTGTTAGTATCTTTATAAGCAGTATACATTTCCCAAGTAAGTTCCTAACCAGTATATATTCATGAATTATTGCTAAATTTCTGTTTGTTAGTATCTTTATAAGCAGTATACATTTCCCAAGTAAGTTCCTAACCAGTATATATTCATTAATTATTGCTAAATTTCTGTTTGTTAGTATCTTTATAAGCAGTATACATTTCCCAAGTAAGTTCCTAACCAGTATATATTCATGAATTATTGCTAAATTTCTGTTTGTTAGTATCTTTATAAGCAGTATACATTTCCCAAGTAAGTTCCTAACCAGTATATATTCATGAATTATTGCTAAATTTCTGTTTGTTAGTATCTTTATAAGCAGTATACATTTCCCAAGTAAGTTCCTAACCAGTATATATTCATGAATTATTGCTAAATTTCTGTTTGTTAGTATCTTTATAAGCAGTATACATTTCCCAAGTAGGCCTAAGTCCTAACCAGTATATATTCATGAATTATTGCTAAATTTCTGTTTGTTAGTCTCTTTATAAGCAGTATACATTTCCCAAGTAAGTTCCTAACCAGTATATATTCATGAATTATTGCTAAATTTCTGTTTGTTAGTCTCTTTATAAGCAGTATACATTTCCCAAGTAAGTTCCTAACCAGTATATATTCATGAATTATTGCTAAATTTCTGTTTGTTAGTCTCTTTATAAGCAGTATACATTTCCCAAGTAAGTTCCTAACCAGTATATATTCATGAATTATTGCTAAATTTCTGTTTGTTAGTCTCTTTATAAGCAGTATACATTTCCCAAGTAGGTTCCTAACCAGTATATATATTCATGAATTATTGCTAAATGTCTGTTTGTTAGTATCTTTATAAGCAGTATACATTTCCCAAGTAAGTTCCTAACCAGTATATATTCATGAATTATTGCTAAATTTCTGTTTGTTAGTCTCTTTATAAGCAGTATACATTTCCCAAGTAAGTTCCTAACCAGTATATATTCATGAATTATTGCTAAATTTCTGTTTGTTAGTATCTTTATAAGCAGTATACATTTCCCAAGTAAGTCCTAACCAGTATATATTCATGAATTATTGCTAAATTTCTGTTTGTTAGTCTCTTTATAAGCAGTATACATTTCAAAAGTAAATTCCTAACCAGTATATATTCATGAATTATTGCTAAATTTCTGTTTGTTAGTATTTTTAAAGGCAGTATTCATTTCTCAAATAGGTTCCTAACCAGTATATATTCATTAATTATTGCTAAATTTCTGTTTTTTAGTATCTTTATAAGCAGTATACATTTCACAAGTAAGTTCCTAACCCGTATATATTCATTAATTATTGCTAAATTTCTGTTTGTTAGTATCTTTATAAGCAGTATACGTTTCCCAAGTAAGTTCCTAACCAGTATATATTCATGAATTATTGCTAAATTTCTGTTTGTTAGTATCTTTATAAGCAGTATACATTTCCCAAGTAAGGTCCTAACCAGTATATATTCATTATTATTGCTAAATTTCTGTTTGTTAGTCTCTTTATAAGCAGTATACATTTACCACTAAGTTCCTAACCAGTATATATTCATGAATAATTGCTAAATCTCTGTTTGTTAGTCTCTTTATACGCAGTATACATTTCAAAATTAAATTCCTAACCAGTATATATTCATTAATTATTGCTAAATTTCTGTTTGTTAGTATTTTTATAAGCAGTATTCATTTCTCAAGTAGGTTCCTAACCAGTATATATTCATTAATTATTGCTAAATTTCTGTTTTTTAGTATCTTTATAAGCAGTATACATTTCCCAAGTAAGTTCTTAACCAGTATATATTCATTATTTATTGCTAAATTTCTGTTTGTTAGTCTCTTTATAAGCAGTATACATTTCCCAAGTAAGTTCCTAACCAGTATATATTCATGAATTATTGCTAAATTTCTGTTTGTTAGTATCTTTATAAGCAGTATACATTTCCCAAGTAAGTTCCTAACCAGTATATATTCATTAATTATTGCTAAATTTCTGTTTGTTAGTATCTTTATAAGCAGTATATATTTCCCAAGTAAGTTCCTAACCAGTATATATTCATGAATTATTGCTAAATTTCTGTTTGTTAGCCTCTTTATAAGCAGTATACATTTCCCAAGTAAGTTCCTAACCAGTATATATTCATGAATTATTGCTAAATTTCTGTTCGTTAGTATCTTTATAAGCAGTATACATTTCCCAAGTAAGTTCCTAACCAGTATATATTCATTAATTATTGCTAAATTTCTGTTTGTTAGTATCTTTATAAGCAGTATACATTTCCCAAGTAAGGTCCTAACCAGTATATATTCTTGAAATATTGCTAAATTTCTGTTTGTTAGTCTCTTTATAAGCAGTATACATTTCCCAAGTAAGTTCCTAACCAGTATATATTCATTAAATAATGCTAAATTTCTGTTTGTTAGTATCTTTATAAGCAGTATACATTTCCCACTAAGTTCCTAACCAGTATATATTCATGAATTATTGCTAAATTTCTGTTTGTTACTATCTTTATAGGCAGTATACATTTCCCAAGTAAGTTCCTAACCAGTATATATTCATGAATTATTGCTAAATTTCTGTTTGTTAGTCTCTTTATAAGCAGTATACATTTCCCAAGTAAGTTCCTAACCAGTATATATTCATTAATTATTGCTAAATTTCTGTTTGTTAGTCTCTTTATAAGCAGTATACATTTCCCAAGTAAGTTCCTAACCAGTATATATTCATTAATTATTGCTAAATTTCTGTTTATTAGTCTCTTTATAAGCAGTATACATTTCCCAAGTAAGTTCCTAACCAGTATATATTCATTAATTATTGCTAAATTTCTGTTTGTTAGTCTCTTTATAAGCAGTATACATTTCCCAAGTAAGTTCCTAACCAGTATATATTCATGAATTATTGCTAAATTTCTGTTTGTTAATCTCTTTATAAGCGGTATAAATTTCCCAAGTAAGTTCCTAACCAGTATATATTCATTAATTATTGCTAAATTTCTGTTTGTTAGTCTCTTTATAAGCAGTATACAATTCCCAAGTAAGTTCCTAACCAGTATATATTCATTAATTATTGCTAAATTTCTGTTTGTTAGTCTCTTTATAAGCAGTATACATTTCCCAAGTAAGTTGATAACCAGTATATATTCATGAATTATTGCTAAATTTCTGTTTGTTAGTATCTTTATAAGCAGCATACATTTCCCAAGTAAGTTCCTAACCAGTATATATTCATGAATTATTGCTAAATTTCTGTTTGTTAGTATCTTTATAAGCAGTAAACATTTCCCAAGTAAGTTCCTAACTAGTATATATTTATGAATTATTGCTAAATTTCTGTTTGTTAGTCTCTTTATAAGCAGTATACATTTCCCAAGTAAGTTCCTAACCAGTATATATTCATTAATTATTGCTAAATTCCTATTTGTTAGTATCTTTATAAGCAGTATACATTTCCCAAGTTCCTAACCAGTATATATTCATGAATTATTGCTAAATTTCTGTTTGTTAGTCTCTTTATAAGCAGTATAGATTTCCCAAGTAAGTTCCTAACCAGTATATATTCATTAATTATTGCTAAATTTCTGTTTGTTAGTATCTTTATAAGCAGCATACATTTCCCAAGTAAGTTCCTAACCAGTATATATTCATGAATTATTGCTAAATTTCTGTTTGTTAGTATCTTTATAAGCAGTAAACATTTCCCAAGTAAGTTCCTAACTAGTATATATTTATGAATTATTGCTAAATTTCTGTTTGTTAGTCTCTTTATAAGCAGTATACATTTCCCAAGTAAGTTCCTAACCAGTATATATTCATTAATTATTGCTAAATTCCTATTTGTTAGTATCTTTATAAGCAGTATACATTTCCCAAGTTCCTAACCAGTATATATTCATGAATTATTGCTAAATTTCTGTTTGTTAGTCTCTTTATAAGCAGTATAGATTTCCCAAGTAAGTTCCTAACCAGTATATATTCATTAATTATTGCTAAATTTCTGTTTGTTAGTATCTTTATAAGCAGCATACATTTCCCAAGTAAGTTCCTAACCAGTATATATTCATGAATTATTGCTAAATTTCTGTTTGTTAGTATCTTTATAAGCAGTAAACATTTCCCAAGTAAGTTCCTAACTAGTATATATTTATGAATTATTGCTAAATTTCTGTTTGTTAGTCTCTTTATAAGCAGTATACATTTCCCAAGTAAGTTCCTAACCAGTATATATTCATTAATTATTGCTAAATTCCTATTTGTTAGTATCTTTATAAGCAGTATACATTTCCCAAGTTCCTAACCAGTATATATTCATTAATTATTGCTAAATTTCTGTTTGTTAGTATCTTTATAAGCAGTATACATTTCCCAAGTAAGTTCCTAACCAGTATATATTCATTAATTATTGCTAAATTTCTGTTTGTTAGTCTCTTTATAAGCAGTATACATTTCCCAAGTAAGTTCCTAACCAGTATATATTCATTATTTATTGCTAAATTTCTGTGTGTTAGTCTCTTTATAAGCAGTATATATTTCCCAAGTAAGTTCCTAACCAGTATATATTCATGAATTATTGCTAAATTTCTGTTTGTTAGTATCTTTATAAGCAGTATACATTTCCCAAGTAAGATCCTAACCAGTATATATTCATTAATTATTGCTAAATTTCTATTTGTTACTCTCTTTATAAGCAGTATACATTTCCCAAGTAGGTTCCTAACCAGTATATATTCATGAATTATTGCTAAATTTCTGTTTGTTAGTATCTTTATAAGCAGTATACATTTCCCAAGTAAGTTCCTAACCAGTATATATTCATTAATTACTGCTAATTTCCTATTTGTTAGTATCTTTATAAGCAGTATACATTTCCCAAGTAAGTTCCTAACCAGTATATATTCATTAATTATTGCTAAATTTCTGTTTGTTAGTCTCTTTATAAGCAGTATACATTTCCCAAGTAAGTTCCTAACCAGTATATATTCATTAATTATTGCTAAATTTCTGTTTGTTAGTATCTTTATAAGCAGTATACATTTCCCAAGTATGTTCCTAACCAGTATATATTCATTAATTATTGCTAAATTTCTGTTTGTTAGTCTCTTTATAAGCAGTATACATTTCCCAAGTGAGTTCCTAACCAGTATATATTCATTAATTATTGCTAAATTTCTGTTTGTTAGTCTCTTTATAAGCAGTATACATTTCCCAAGTAAGTTCCTAACCAGTATATATTCATTAATTATTGCTAAATTTCTGTTTGTTAGTCTCTTTATAAGCAGTATACATTTCCCAAGTAAGTTCCTAACCAGTATATATTCATGAATTATTGCTAAATTTCTGTTTGTTAATCTCTTTATAAGCGATATAAACTTCCCAAGTAAGTTCCTAACCAGTATATATTCATTAATTATTGCTAAATTTCTGTTTGTTAGTCTCTTTATAAGCAGTATACATTTCCCAAGTAAGTTCCTAACCAGTATATATTCATGAATTATTGCTAAATTTCTGTTTGTTAGTATCTTTATAAGCAGCATACATTTCCCAAGTAAGTTCCTAACCAGTATATATTCATGAATTATTGCTAAATTTCTGTTTGTTAGTATCTTTATAAGCAGTAAACATTTCCCAAGTAAGTTCCTAACCAGTATATATTTATGAATTATTGCTAAATTTCTGTTTGTTAGTCTCTTTATAAGCAGTATACATTTCCCAAGTAAGTTCCTAACCAGTATATATTCATGAATTATTGCTAAATTTCTGTTTGTTAATCTCTTTATAAGCGATATAAACTTCCCAAGTAAGTTCCTAACCAGTATATATTCATTAATTATTGCTAAATTTCTGTTTGTTAGTCTCTTTATAAGCAGTATACATTTCCCAAGTAAGTTCCTAACCAGTATATATTCATTAATTATTGCTAAATTCCTATTTGTTAGTATCTTTATAAGCAGTATACATTTCCCAAGTTCCTAACCAGTATATATTCATGAATTATTGCTAAATTTCTGTTTGTTAGTCTCTTTATAAGCAGTATAGATTTCCCAAGTAAGTTCCTAACCAGTATATATTCATTAATTATTGCTAAATTTCTGTTTGTTAGTATCTTTATAAGCAGCATACATTTCCCAAGTAAGTTCCTAACCAGTATATATTCATGAATTATTGCTAAATTTCTGTTTGTTAGTATCTTTATAAGCAGTAAACATTTCCCAAGTAAGTTCCTAACTAGTATATATTTATGAATTATTGCTAAATTTCTGTTTGTTAGTCTCTTTATAAGCAGTATACATTTCCCAAGTAAGTTCCTAACCAGTATATATTCATTAATTATTGCTAAATTCCTATTTGTTAGTATCTTTATAAGCAGTATACATTTCCCAAGTTCCTAACCAGTATATATTCATGAATTATTGCTAAATTTCTGTTTGTTAGTCTCTTTATAAGCAGTATAGATTTCCCAAGTAAGTTCCTAACCAGTATATATTCATTAATTATTGCTAAATTTCTGTTTGTTAGTATCTTTATAAGCAGCATACATTTCCCAAGTAAGTTCCTAACCAGTATATATTCATGAATTATTGCTAAATTTCTGTTTGTTAGTATCTTTATAAGCAGTAAACATTTCCCAAGTAAGTTCCTAACTAGTATATATTTATGAATTATTGCTAAATTTCTGTTTGTTAGTCTCTTTATAAGCAGTATACATTTCCCAAGTAAGTTCCTAACCAGTATATATTCATTAATTATTGCTAAATTCCTATTTGTTAGTATCTTTATAAGCAGTATACATTTCCCAAGTTCCTAACCAGTATATATTCATTAATTATTGCTAAATTTCTGTTTGTTAGTATCTTTATAAGCAGTATACATTTCCCAAGTAAGTTCCTAACCAGTATATATTCATTAATTATTGCTAAATTTCTGTTTGTTAGTCTCTTTATAAGCAGTATACATTTCCCAAGTAAGTTCCTAACCAGTATATATTCATTATTTATTGCTAAATTTCTGTGTGTTAGTCTCTTTATAAGCAGTATATATTTCCCAAGTAAGTTCCTAACCAGTATATATTCATGAATTATTGCTAAATTTCTGTTTGTTAGTATCTTTATAAGCAGTATACATTTCCCAAGTAAGATCCTAACCAGTATATATTCATTAATTATTGCTAAATTTCTTTTTGTTACTCTCTTTATAAGCAGTATACATTTCCCAAGTAGGTTCCTAACCAGTATATATTCATGAATTATTGCTAAATTTCTGTTTGTTAGTATCTTTATAAGCAGTATACATTTCCCAAGTAAGTTCCTAACCAGTATATATTCATTAATTACTGCTAATTTCCTATTTGTTAGTATCTTTATAAGCAGTATACATTTCCCAAGTAAGTTCCTAACCAGTATATATTCATGAATTATTGCTAAATTTCTGTTTGTTAGTCTCTTTATAAGCAGTATACATTTCCCAAGTAAGTTCCTAACCAGTATATATTCATTAATTATTGCTAAATTTCTGTTTGTTAGTATCTTTATAAGCAGTATACATTTCCCAAGTAAGTTCCTAACCAGTATATATTCATTATTTATTGCTAAATTTCTGTGTGTTAGTCTCTTTATAAGCAGTATATATTTCCCAAGTAAGTTCCTAACCAGTATATATTCATGAATTATTGCTAAATTTCTGTTTGTTAGTATCTTTATAAGCAGTATACATTTCCCAAGTAAGATCCTAACCAGTATATATTCATTAATTATTGCTAAATTTCTTTTTGTTACTCTCTTTATAAGCAGTATACATTTCCCAAGTAGGTTCCTAACCAGTATATATTCATGAATTATTGCTAAATTTCTGTTTGTTAGTATCTTTATAAGCAGTATACATTTCCCAAGTAAGTTCCTAACCAGTATATATTCATTAATTACTGCTAATTTCCTATTTGTTAGTATCTTTATAAGCAGTATACATTTCCCAAGTAAGTTCCTAACCAGTATATATTCATGAATTATTGCTAAATTTCTGTTTGTTAGTCTCTTTATAAGCAGTATACATTTCCCAAGTAAGTTCCTAACCAGTATATATTCATTAATTATTGCTAAATTTCTGTTTGTTAGTATCTTTATAAGCAGTATACATTTCCCAAGTATGTTCCTAACCAGTATATATTCATTAATTATTGCTAAATTTCTGTTTGTTAGTCTCTTTATAAGCAGTATACATTTCCCAAGTGAGTTCCTAACCAGTATATATTCATTAATTATTGCTAAATTTCTGTTTGTTAGTCTCTTTATAAGCAGTATACATTTCCCAAGTAAGTTCCTAACCAGTATATATTCATTAATTATTGCTAAATTTCTGTTTGTTAGTCTCTTTATAAGCAGTATACATTTCCCAAGTAAGTTCCTAACCAGTATATATTCATGAATTATTGCTAAATTTCTGTTTGTTAATCTCTTTATAAGCGATATAAACTTCCCAAGTAAGTTCCTAACCAGTATATATTCATTAATTATTGCTAAATTTCTGTTTGTTAGTCTCTTTATAAGCAGTATACATTTCCCAAGTAAGTTCCTAACCAGTATATATTCATTAATTATTGCTAAATTTCTGTTTGTTAGTCTCTTTATAAGCAGTATACATTTCCCAAGTAAGTTCCTAACCAGTATATATTCATTAATTATTGCTAAATTTCTGTTTGTTAGTCTCTTTATAAGCAGTATACATTTCCCAAGTAAGTTCCTAACCAGTATATATTCATGAATTATTGCTAAATTTCTGTTTGTTAGTATCTTTATAAGCAGCATACATTTCCCAAGTAAGTTCCTAACCAGTATATATTCATGAATTATTGCTAAATTTCTGTTTGTTAGTATCTTTATAAGCAGTAAACATTTCCCAAGTAAGTTCCTAACCAGTATATATTTATGAATTATTGCTAAATTTCTGTTTGTTAGTCTCTTTATAAGCAGTATACATTTCCCAAGTAAGTTCCTAACCAGTATATATAAATTAATTATTGCTAAATTCCTATTTGTTAGTATCTTTATAAGCAGTATACATTTCCCAAGTTCCTAACCAGTATATATTCATGAATTATTGCTAAATTTCTGTTTGTTAGTCTCTTTATAAGCAGTATACATTTCCCAAGTAAGTTCCTAACCAGTATATATTCATTAATTATTGCTAAATTTCTGCTTGTTAGTATCTTTATAAACAGTATACATTTCCCAAGTAAGTTCCTAACCAGTATATATTCATTAATTATTGCTAAATTTCTGTTTGTTAGTCTCTTTATAAGCAGTATACATTTCCCAAGTAAGTTCCTAACCAGTATATATTCATAAATTATTGCTAAATTTCTGTTTGTTAGTCTCTTTATAAGCAGTATACATTTCCCAAGTAAGTTCCTAACCAGTATATATTCATTATTTATTGCTAAATTTCTGTTTGTTAGTCTCTTTATAAGCAGTATACATTTCCCAAGTAAGTTCCTAACCAGTATATATTCATTATTTATTGCTAAATTTCTGTTTGTTAGTCTCTTTATAAGCAGTATACATTTCCCAAGTAGGTTCCTAACCAGTATATATTCATGAATTATTGCTAAATTTCTGTTTGTTAGTATCTTTATAAGCAGTATACATTTCCCAAGTAAGTTCCTAACCAGTATATATTCATTAATTATTGCTAAATTCCTATTTGTTAGTCTCTTTATAAGCAGTATACATTTCCCAAGTAAGTTCCTAACCAGTATATATTCATTAATTATTGCTAATTTCCTATTTGTTAGTATCTTTATAAGCAGTATACATTTCCCAAGTAAGTTCCTAACCAGTATATATTCATGAATTATTGCTAAATTTCTGTTTGTTAGTCTCTTTATAAGCAGTATACATTTCCCAAGTAAGTTCCTAACCAGTATATATTCATTAATTATTGCTAAATTTCTGTTTGTTAGTATCTTTATAAGCAGTATACATTTCCCAAGTATGTTCCTAACCAGTATATATTCATTAATTATTGCTAAATTTCTGTTTGTTAGTCTCTTTATAAGCAGTATACATTTCCCAAGTGAGTTCCTAACCAGTATATATTCATTAATTATTGCTAAATTTCTGTTTGTTAGTCTCTTTATAAGCAGTATACATTTCCCAAGTAAGTTCCTAACCAGTATATATTCATTAATTATTGCTAAATTTCTGTTTATTAGTCTCTTTATAAGCAGTATACATTTCCCAAGTAAGTTCCTAACCAGTATATATTCATTAATTATTGCTAAATTTCTGTTTGTTAGTCTCTTTATAAGCAGTATACATTTCCCAAGTAAGTTCCTAACCAGTATATATTCATGAATTATTGCTAAATTTCTGTTTGTTAATCTCTTTATAAGCGGTATAAACTTCCCAAGTAAGTTCCTAACCAGTATATATTCATTAATTATTGCTAAATTTCTGTTTGTTAGTCTCTTTATAAGCAGTATACATTTCCCAAGTAAGTTCCTAACCAGTATATATTCATTAATTATTGCTAAATTTCTGTTTGTTAGTCTCTTTATAAGCAGTATACATTTCCCAAGTAAGTTCCTAACCAGTATATATTCATGAATTATTGCTAAATTTCTGTTTGTTAGTCTCTTTATAAGCAGTATACATTTCCCAAGTAAGTTCCTAACCAGTATATATTCATGAATTATTGCTAAATTTCTGTTTGTTAGTATCTTTATAAGCAGCATACATTTCCCAAGTACGTTCCTAACCAGTATATATTCATGAATTATTGCTAAATTTCTGTTTGTTAGTATCTTTATAAGCAGTAAACATTTCCCAAGTAAGTTCCTAACCAGTATATATTCATTAATTATTGCTAAATTTCTGTTTGTTAGTCCCTTTATAAGCAGTATACATTTCCCAAGTAAGTTCCTAACCAGTATATATTCATTAATTATTGCTAAATTCCTATTTGTTAGTATCTTTATAAGCAGTATTCATTTCCCAAGTTCCTAACCAGTATATATTCATTAATTATTGCTAAATTTCTGTTTCTTAGTCTCTTTATAAGCAGTATACATTTCCCAAGTAAGTTGCTAACCAGTATATATTCATGAATTATTGCTAAATTTCTGTTTGTTAGTATCTTTTTAAGCAGTATACATTTCCCAAGTAAGTTCCTAACCAGTATATATTCATTAATTATTGCTAAATTTCTGTTTGTTAGTATCTTTATAAGCAGTATACATTTCCCAAGTAAGTTCCTAACCAGTATATATTCATTAATTATAGCTAAATTTCTGTTTGTTAGTATCTTTATAAGCAGTATACATTTCCCAAGTAAGTTCCTAACCAGTATATATTCATTAATTATTGCTAAATTTCTGTTTGTTAGTATCTTTATAAGCAGTATACATTTCCCAAGTTAGTTCCTAACCAGTATATATTCATGAATTATTGCTAAATTTCTGTTTGTTATTATCTTTATAAGCAGTATACATTTCCCAAGTAAGTTCCTAACCAGTATATATTCATTAATTATTGCTAAAGTTCTGTTTGTTAGTCTCTTTATAAGCAGTATACATTTCCCAAGTAAGTTTCTAACCAGTATATATTCATTAATTATTGCTAAATTTCTGTTTGTTAGTCTCTTTATAAGCAGTATACATTTCCCAAGTAAGGTCCTAACCAGTATATATTCATTAATTATTGCTAAATTTCTTTTTGTTAGTCTCTTTATAAGCAGTATACATTTCCCAAGTAAGTTCCTAACCAGTATATATTCATGAATTATTTCTAAATTTCTGTTTGTTAGTATCTTTATAAGCAGTATACATTTCCCAAGTAAGTTCCTAACCAGTATATATTCATGAATTATTGCTAAATTTCTGTTTGTTAGTATATTTATAAGCAGTAAACATTTCCCAAGTAAGTTCCTAACCAGTATATATTCATTAATTATTGCTAAATTTCTGTTTGTTAGTCCCTTTATAAGCAGTATACATTTCCCAAGTAAGTTCCTAACCAGTATATATTCATTAATTATTGCTAAATTCCTATTTGTTAGTATCTTTATAAGCAGTATTCATTTCCCAAGTTCCTAACCAGTATATATTCATTAATTATTGCTAAATTTCTGTTTCTTAGTCTCTTTATAAGCAGTATACATTTCCCAAGTAAGTTCCTAACCAGTATATATTCATGAATTATTGCTAAATTTCTGTTTGTTAGTATCTTTTTAAGCAGTATACATTTCCCAAGTAAGTTCCTAACCAGTATATATTCATTAATTATTGCTAAATTTCTGTTTGTTAGTATCTTTATAAGCAGTATACATTTCCCAAGTAAGTTCCTAACCAGTATATATTCATTAATTATAGCTAAATTTCTGTTTGTTAGTATCTTTATAAGCAGTATACATTTCCCAAGTAAGTTCCTAACCAGTATATATTCATTAATTATTGCTAAATTTCTGTTTGTTAGTATCTTTATAAGCAGTATACATTTCCCAAGTTAGTTCCTAACCAGTATATATTCATGAATTATTGCTAAATTTCTGTTTGTTATTATCTTTATAAGCAGTATACATTTCCCAAGTAAGTTCCTAACCAGTATATATTCATTAATTATTGCTAAAGTTCTGTTTGTTAGTCTCTTTATAAGCAGTATACATTTCCCAAGTAAGTTTCTAACCAGTATATATTCATTAATTATTGCTAAATTTCTGTTTGTTAGTCTCTTTATAAGCAGTATACATTTCCCAAGTAAGGTCCTAACCAGTATATATTCATTAATTATTGCTAAATTTCTTTTTGTTAGTCTCTTTATAAGCAGTATACATTTCCCAAGTAAGTTCCTAACCAGTATATATTCATGAATTATTTCTAAATTTCTGTTTGTTAGTATCTTTATAAGCAGTATACATTTCCCAAGTAAGTTCCTAACTAGTATATATTCATGAATTATTGCTAAATTTCTGTTTGTTAGTATATTTATAAGCAGTATACATTTCCCAAGTAAGTTCCTAACCTGTATATATTCATGAATTATTGCTAAATTTCTGTTTGTTAGTATATTTATAAGCAGTATACATTTCCCAAGTAAGTTCCTAACCAGTATATATTCATGAATTATTGCTAAATTTCTGTTTGTTAGTATCTTTATAAGCAGTATACATTTCCCAAGTAAGTTCCTAACCAGTATATATTCATTAATTATTGCTAAATTTCTGTTTGTTAGTCTCTTTATAAGCAGTATACATTTCCCAAGTAAGTTTCTAACCAGTATATATTCATTAATTATTGCTAAATTTCTGTTTGTTAGTCTCTTTATAAGCAGTATACATTTCCCAAGTAAGGTCCTAACCAGTATATATTCATTAATTATTGCTAAATTTCTGTTTGTTAGTATCTTTATAAGCAGTATACATTTCCCAAATAAGTTCTTAACCAGTATATATTCATTAATTATTGCTAAATTTCTGTTTGTTAGTATCTTTATAAGCAGTATACATTTCCCAAGTAAGTTCTTAACCAGTTAATATTCATTAATTATTGCGAAATTTCTGTTTGTTAGTACCTTTATAAGCAGTATACATTTCTCAAGTAAGTTCCTAACCAGTATATATTCATTAATTATTGCTAAATTTCTGTTTGTTAGTATCTTTATAAGCAGTATACATTTCCCAAGTAAGTTCCTAACCAGTATACATTCATTAATTGTTGCTAAATTTCTGTTTGTTAGTATCTTTATAAGCAGTATACATTTCTCAAGTAAGTTCCTAACCAGTATATATTCATTAATTATTGCTAAATTCCTATTTGTTAGTATCTTTATAAGCAGTATACATTTCCCAAGTTCCTAACCATTATATATTCATTAATTATTGCTAAATTTCTGTTTGTTAGTCTCTTTATAAGCAGTATACATTTCCCATGTAAGTTCCTAACCAGTATATATTCATTAATTATTGCTAAATTTCTGTATGTTAGTCTCTTTATAATCAGTATACATTTCCCAAGTAAGTTCCTAACCAGTATATATTCATTAATTATTGCTAAATTTCTGTTCGTTAGTCTCTTTATAAGCAGTATACATTTCCCAAGTAAGTTCCTAACCAGTATATATTCATTAATTATTGCTAAATTTCTGTTTGTTAGTCTCTTTATAAGCAGTATACATTTCCCAAGTAAGTTCCTAACCAGTATATATTCATTAATTATTGCTAAATTTCTGTTTGTTAGTCTCTTTATAAGCAGTATACATTTCCCAAGTAAGTTCCTAACCAGTATATATGCATTAATTATTGCTAAATTTCTGTTTGTTAGTCTCTTTATAAGCAGTATACATTTCCCAAGTAAGTTCCTAACCAGTATATATTCATTAATTTTTGCTAAATTTCTGTTTGTTAGTATCTTTATAAGCAGTATACATTTCCCAAGTAAGTTCCTAACCAGTATATATTCATTAATTATTGCTAAATTTCTGTTTGTTAGTCTCTTTATAAGCAGTATACATTTTTTAATACTATTTCGTACTTGTCGTTATAAACAATATAACTTTATTAAAATATTATGTGTTTTTGTTTGTTACTTCATTAGTTCTATTCTCTATTTATAACTTTATAACCAATCTATTAAATTATTATTAATATCAGTTTCTTAGAACCTTTCTAACCAGTACGTTAATTTCTTTAAACGTATTTATAGTGTTGCAATTTTATGAGCAATAGAAATTCATTACGTGTTTAAAAATTTATTTTTATTAGTAACTTATAAGCAAAAGGATTTTTTTTATTTGAAAGAACATTGTTTATAATTGTATGAAATTTAATTAAAACAACTCATTTCCTTTTATTAATCTCCTTAATAATAAGGTTTAATTTTGAATTAAAGCTTTTTAATTACGCTAGGTCCATATATATTTAATTAATTTTGTTCTACAGTAACTAACTAATTATAGAAATCATTTTTAAGATATTTCTTTGATATTATATTTTTTAATAATCTAAATTTAATAAATTATTCATATTTTTGTTTTTCTAAGAACTTTTAATTGAAATTGTTAAACATTTTATGATTAGTACCTTTATATGTACTGTACTCTATTGTAAAATAATTTAAAAAATTTTAAATCACAACATTTTATATGGAATTTATTTGTAGAAAAATAGTCTGAATTTTGTTTAGAGTTAGTATTTTTTTAAAAAAACTCACTCCAAACATTATTCTATTTTTTGTCATTATCTTTATAAGAATTCAAAATTTATTCCATATTTATAAATTTGTGTTTTGAATAAATTTATAAATCGCTTATAAAGCATTGAATCAAGTGAAATTGTACTTTTATTTGTGGGAAAGAAATATTACTCGTTGTTACACATTTATTAAAACAAGGCTTTAAAATTGCATCACATTAAAGCATGTTACATAATCACACTAGATACTGCACTATTTTTGTGCACAATGTTGTTATCAAACTGTAACAATTTTATAGGTTTATCAGGTTATTAAACATTCTAATTGAATTGTAGACTCCCTGCTACTTATTAAGGGAATAAATATTAGGAAGGAGCACTGTAGCTACACTTTACTGCTAATGATCAGGAAATACATGATAGGAAGGAGCATTGTAGACACACTTTACTGCTAATGATCAGGAAATTCATGTTAGGAAGGAGCATTGTAGATACACTTTACTGCTAATTATCAGGAAATTCATGTTAGGAAGGAATAGTGTAGACAAACTATACTGCTAATGATCAGGAAATACATTTTAGGAAGGAGCACTGTAGACACACTTTACTGCTACTAATCAGGAAATACATGTTAGGAAGGTGCACTGTAGACACACTTTACTGCTACTTGTCAGGAAATACATGTTAAGAAGGAACATTGTAGACAAACGTTACTGCTACTTATCAGGAAATACATGTTAGGAAGGTGCACTGTAGACACACTTTACTGCTACTTGTCAGGAAATACATGTTAGGAAGGAGCATTGTAGACAAACTATACTGCTAATGATCAGGAAATACATGTTAGGAAGGAGCATTGTAGACAAACTATACTGCTAATGATCAGGAAATACATGTTAGGAAGGAGCATTGTAGACAAACTATACTGCTAATGATCAGGAAATACATGTTAGGAAGGAGCATTGTAGACAAACTATACTGCTAATGATCAGGAAATACATGTTAGGAAGGAGCACTGTAGACAAACTATACTGCTAATGATCAGGAAATACATGTTAGGAAGGTGCACTGTAGACACACTTTACTGCTACTAATCAGGAAATACATGTTAGGAAGGTGCACTGTAAACACACTTTACTGCTAATGATCAGGAAATACATGTTAGGAAGGAGCATTGTAGACACACTTTACTGCTAATGATCAGGAAATACATGTTAAGAAGGAGCATTGTAGACAAACTTTACTGCTACTTATCAGGAAATTCATGTTATGAAGGAGCACTGAAGACACACTTTACTGCTACTTATCAGGAAATTCATGTTAGGAAGGAGCACTGTAGACACACTTTACTGCTAATGATCAGGAAATACATGTTAGGAAGGAGCATTGTAGACACACTTTACTGCTAATGATCAGGAAATACATGTTAGGAAGGAGCATTGTAGACACACTTTACTGCTAATTATCAGGAAATACATGTTAGGAAGGAGCATTGTAGATATACTTTACTGCTAATTATCAGGAAATACATGTTAGGAAGGAGTAGTGTAGACAAACTATACTGCTAATGATCAGGAAATACATGTTAGGAAGGAGCATTGTAGATATACTTTACTGCTAATTATCAGGAAATACATGTTAGGAAGGAGCATTGTAGACACACTTTACTGCTAATGATCAGGAAATACATGTTAGGAAGGAGCATTGTAGACACACTTTACTGCTAATTATCAGGAAATACATGTTAGGAAGGAGCATTGTAGATATACTTTACTGCTAATTATCAGGAAATTCATGTTAGGAAGGAGTAGTGTAGACAAACTATACTGCTAATGATCAGGAAATACATGTTAGGAAGGAGCATTGTAGCTACACTTTACTGCTAATGATCAGGAAGTACATGTTAGGAAGGAACACTGTAGACACACTTTACTGCTAATTATCAGGAAATACATGTTAGGAAGGAGCATTGTAGATACACTTTACTGCTAATTATCAGGAAATTCATGTTAGGAAGGAGTAGTGTAGACAAACTATACTGCTAATGATCAGGAAATACATGTTAATAAGGAGCACTGTAGACACACTTTACTGCTACTTGTCAGGAAATACATGTTAGGAAGGAGCATTGTAGACACACTTTACTGCTAATGATCAGGAAATACATGTTAAGAAGGAGCATTGTAGACAAACTTTACTGCTACTTATCAGGAAATTCATGTTATGAAGGAGCACTGAAGACACACTTTACTGCTACTTATCAGGAAATACATGTTAGGAAGGAGCACTGTATACACAATTTACTGCTAATTAATTGGAAATACATGTTAGGAAGGAGCACTGTATACACACTTTACTACTAATGATCAGGAAATACATGTTAAGAAGGAGCACTTTAGACACAATTAACTGCTACTTACTAAGGAAATATATGTTAAATAGGAGCATTGTAGAAATACTTACTGCTAATTATCAGGAAATACATGTTAAGAAGGAGCACTGTAGACACAATTTATTGCTCCTTACTAAGGGAATTTATGTTAAATAGGAGCATTGTAGACACACTTTACTGCTAATTATCAGGAAATACATGTTAGTAATTAACACTGTAGACACAAATTACTGCTACTTACTATGTGAATATATGTTAAATAGGGTAATTGTAGCCTCACTTTACTGCTACTTATTAGGGAATACATGTTAAGTAGGAGCAATATAGACACAATTTACTGCTACTTATTAGGGAATACATGTTAAGTAGGAGCAATATAGACACAATTTACTGCTATTTATTAGGGAATACATGTTAAGTAGGAGCAATATAGACACAATTTACTGCTAGTTATTAGGGAATACATGTTAAGTAGGAGCAATATAGACACAATTTACTGCTACTTATTAGGGAATACATGTTAAGTAGGAGCAATATAGACACAATTTATTGCTACTTATTAGGGAATACATGTTAAGTAGGAGCAATATAGACACAATTTACTGCTACTTATTAGGGAATACATGTTAAGTAGGAGCAAAATAGATACAATTTACTGCTAATTATTAGGTCATAAATAATATAATAATGAGCATTGTAGACACACTTTACTGCAATGAAAAATAAAATCTATAAAACAATAATTAAAATAATTAAAAGTGTTGTTTTTACTTCTCACAGAAATTGTAATTTTAAATAATTGGAATGTTGATATGTGTGTATATTTCAAGAGACTAGTTGATTATTTATTTGATGAGTTTTTATGAATATTTTTGATGGATTATAATTAATTGTTTTATACATTTTATTTCTTACTAACCATTACGTTTTATAGTGTACTTTTAATGATTTAATTTGACTGTGTGTGTCATTTATAATGGGTATTTTAATTTCACTCTACTACTGATATTTGACTCTACGTTGATTCTCAGTTAGTCATTATGGACAACAGTACTTATTATATATAAATTACTACACCAAAGACTTCTCCAAAATCGAAATTATGTACTTTTGAAAATTTATATCCTAATATTTCGGATGCAATTTTAAATATTGCATAGTTCAGATTTGAAATTTTAAACGCAACAGTTTTTTGTTAGGTAGTTCTAAAACCGTATATTATGAAACTTTATTGAGCAGCCTATACTCTACTTTCTCTATTAGTAGTTTCACAACAGATTTAAAATTTTATGGAATAATTTAAACAGTATTTAGTATGTGTTTCCCCAACTTCACTTTATGTAGACTAGATATTTTCTATTTTATCTGAGCAGTAGCTCTTAAACAGATTTGGAAATTTATTGAATAATGTAGACAATTTGATCAAGTCCTATTTGTTTAACTTAAAAATGTATTGCGATTGTTCTACATTCTCTATACTGTAAACATACTTTACATATAATGCTTAGCTACTGCTTTACTAAATATTAGCTAGTATTATTAAAGCTTGCTAGTGGTGGATCTTTTAGTTTAGTTTTAGTATTTATGAGAATTTCACTTCAGTTCCTTCTAAGGCCGTTTTTCTTTTAAGTTGACTAGGTGTGCCCGTGTCACTTGATAATAGTTAATAATTTTGAAAAATCATTTTCGTTCATTATGTCTCTTACATAACTTATAGCGAACTTTAATTAAATATGAAAGATAAATCAATTTTCTAATAAATAAATTGGTATATCCGAATGCTATTTAATCTTCACAACTCTAGATCCTATTTGTAGCTACATTTGAACTGTTGTGGAAGTTACCACGCAATAAAAGTGCTCTTAATGTACTGTTAGCAAAATATAAGTGCTATCAATCAGATATAAAATAATCATAAAATACCATTTGTATAAAAGTGACACTGTGTAGTTAATTGTAACCGTGGTTACGTAAGATATACTGTGCTATTTAATTAAATCGTCTTATATAAGTAGCAGATAAATATTTAATAATTTTTAAATTTCAAATATCTTTATTGGACAGTTATGCGTGGTCGTAAATATTTCTTATCTAGTGCAAAATAATATATGGCGTTATTAATGGGTCAAAATTAGAAGTTGGAATATCAGGAACAAAGCAAATAAATAACACCTCCTTTGTTACACAGGAGTAGCCTATATAGTTAAAGAAATCCTCACAAATACAAATTCCTTAACAAATCATTTCTATCAAAAACTATACAATACTTCTAAAAAATTAAATTTATAATTTGTGAAAAATTGACTTGATTACGACCAATAATAGACGATAACATTCGATAGAATTAGTTTGTAAATATTTCTCTAAGCTACGATTCCTACCTCGACATTATAATACAGTACACTGACTTCACGGCTTTACACACAATTTTGGGACATTTGGCTTTTAATTTTTTGTGTAATGTAGGTGTGGATGTCAAATGTAATGAATTTATGTCTACTGTGTAACTTATAATTAATAGATTTTTATGTATTAAAAAGGATTTCAGTTAGGAATCAAAACGTAGACCAATTTCAAAACTAGTGAACGGCTGATTCCTTAAAGTTTCGATTCTAAAATCTTTCTTCCGATTCTCGATTTTTAAAAGTTATAAATGCCTACATAAAATTCTGTAATAATTTCTTTAGTTAACATTTTGGCCATATGAAGCCCTTGAAGAGTGTTTTTTAAATGCAATAGGCTACAAAAAATGTTCTAATTTCATTTATATGTTGGACCAGATATTCTTTCGATCGTTTTTGTTGTTGCGTCACAAAGAATAGTAATAATAATATTTCCGTTATGTCAAATCGGCATTTGCTTTACTTATTCAATTCAATAAAAGAAATTAATACATAAATAAGACATAGTCGACAATTAATTATTTTTCATATAAATTACACCACACACGTATTTTGACAGTAAAAAAAAAAAAAATCAAAAATAGGAATCGGTACGTTATTAGTGGATATTCGATACTATTAGAATTGACGGTTCCTGGAATCGGCCCATCCCTATTTAAAACTAATCAAATTTTATTCTATATAATTCTTAGTAATCAAATAAAAATATGTATCCTCTGCGAACTCATATGTTACAAATATATACCTGCCTGTTACTCGCTATAAAATAAAATATATTTCAGACTTTCTCGTGAAGAAATTTTGTCTTCATATCAACAGCTAAGTTCACAGGATGCATAGAAAAGTTGTATTCAGAATAACTGGACGGCACGGGTGGATCGCGAACGTCCACTACTGCAGATCCATGTCCGGTTACAAGGGTATTACGCTTACGGACGTTAAACTGTTATTATTGTGACACTACTCAATCTCTTCAATCTATCGAGGCAATGTTTTTGCACCTTTAAGGCTATTAAACAGTACGGTTATAGCCGCATATTAAGGGAAGGAAGGAATGATGAGTATAGTTAAGAATAAAGCATTGACACATAACTTCCCTCCAACCCCGGATACAGGATATAGGGGAGATCATGACAATACCTGTGCAGGGCCGATACCTTTAGTAAAACTGCTCTAAATCAAGTCGGAGTTATGCAAAGCCGTAATAGCATTTGGAATAGGGGGATATTTTAACAGAGTCGTTCGCCAGACATGCTCTCCCTAAAATAAAGAGAGGGGTCTAACCAATAGCCGGTTTGGGGTTTTGGAGCAAAGTGTATTGACCTCCTAAGTTATTATTAGGACTCAATCGGTATTCTCCATTTAACATCACTTGCTACGATTCGAGCACACAGATCAATCCTTGTCTTATGGTTGGTTCATTCTTCTGTAAGACCCCGACAGAAGGTTGGGAATATCAAGGTAGGCGATTCAGCATTTGTATGACCTTCATAGAACGTACAGGGTTTTATGTACTCACCCTAATCATACTTACATTCACAATAACTTCCTCTATTCGTAAGCAGTAATAGTCATACCGGCTGATCGCTTTAAAGCTACAGAATGTATTACGTCCGAACACACTTTCTTCTCGTTGCCCCGACAGAAGGCTGGTAATGTTCAGGTACGCGATTCAAGACGCGTATGTTCTTTGTAAAAAGTACAGGGTTTTATGTACTTATCTTAATGTCAATTACATTCGCAATCATTTCCTCTCCTTCGTAAGCGGTAATAGTCATACCGGCTGGTCACTTTAAAGCTACAGATGGCATTACGTAAGAAGACACATTCTTCTCGTTGCCCCGACAGAAGGTTGGCAATATTCAGGTACGCGATTCAAGACCCGTATGATCTTTATAAAATTTACAGGGTTTTATGTACTTATCTTAATGTCACTTACATTCGCAATCTTTCCCTCTCCTTCGTAAGCGGTAATAGTCATACTAGCTGATCGCTTTAAAGCTACAGATAGCATTACGTCCGAACACACATTCTTCTCGATGCCCCGACAGAAGGTTGGTAATATTCAGGTACGCGATTCAAGACCCTAATGGTCTATATAAGAAGTACAGGGTTTTATGTACTTATCTTAATGTCACCTTCATTCACAATCACTTCCTCTCGTAAGCGGTAATAGTCATACTGACTGATCGCTTTAAAGCTACAGATGGCATTACGTCCGAACACACATTCTAATCGTTGACCGCGACAGAAGGTTGGTAATATTCAGGTAAGCAATTCAAGACCCGTATGTCCTTAATAAAAAAAAAAACAGGGTTTTATGTACTTAACTTAATGTCACATTCGCAATCATTTCCTCTCCTTCGTAAGCGGTAATAGTCATACTGGCTAATCGCTTTAAAGCTAAAGATGGCATTACGTCCGAAGACACATTCTTCTCGTTGCCCCGACAGAAGGTTGGCAATATTCAGGTACGCGGTTCAAGACCCGTATGATCTTTATAAAATGTACAGGGTTTTATATACTTATCTTATTGTCACTTACATTCGCAATCACTTCCTCTCGTAAGTGGAAATAGTCATACTGACTGATCGCTTTAAAGCTACAGATGGCATTACGTCCCAACACACATTCTTCTCGTTGCCCCGACAGAAGGTGGGTAATATTCAGGTACGCGATTCAAGACCCGTATGTCCTTTATAAAAAGTACAGGGTTTTATGTACTTATCTTAATGTCACTTACATTCACAATCATTTCCTCTCCTTCGTAAGCGGTAATAGCCATACTGGCTAATCGCTTTAAAGCTACAGATGGCATTACGTCCGAAGACACATTCTTCTCGTTGCCCAGACAGAAGGTTGGCATTATTCAGGTACGCGATTCAAGACCCTAATGGTCTTTATAAAAAGTACAGGGTTTTATGTACTTATCCTAATGTCACTTCCTCTCGTAAGCGGTAATAGTCATACTGACTGATCGCTTTATAGCTACAGATAGCATTCCATCCGATCACACATTCTTCTCGTTGCCCCGACAGAATTTTGGTAATATTCAGGTACGCGTTTCAAGACCCGTATGATCTTTATAAAATTTACAGGGTTTTATGTACTTATCCTAATGTCACTTACATTCGCAATCATTTCCTCTCCTTCGTATGCGGTAATAGTCGTACTGACTGATCGCTTTAAAGCTGCAGATAGCATTACGTCCGAACAAACATTCTTCTCGTTTCTCCGACAGAAGGTTGGCAATATTCAGGTACGCGATTCAAGACCCGTATGATCTTTATAGAAAGTACAGGGTTTTATGTACTTATCTTAATGTCACTTACATTCCCAATCATTTCCTCTCCTTCGTAAGCGGTAATAGTCATACTGGCTGATCGCTTTAAAGCTGCAGATAGCATTACGTCCGAACACACATTCTTCTCGTTTCTCCGACAGAAGGTTGGCAATATTCAGGTACGCGATTCAAGACCCGTATGATCTTTATAAAAAGTACAGGGTTTTATGTACTTATCTTAATGTCACTTACATTCCCAATCATTTCCTCTCCTTCGTAAGCGGTAATAGTCATACTGGCTGATCGCTTTAAAGCTGCAGATAGCATTACGTCCGAACACACATTCTTCTCGTTTCCCCGTCAGAAGGTTGGTAATATTCAGGTTCGCGATTCAAGACCCGTATGATCTTTATAAAAAGTACAGGGTTTTATGTACTTATCTTAATGTCACTTACATTCCCAATCATTTCCTCTCCTTCGTAAGCGGTAATAGTCATACTGACTGATCGCTTTAAAGCTGCAGATAGCATTACGTCCGAACAAACATTCTTCTCGTTTCCCCGACAGAAGGTTGGTAATATTCAGGTTCGCGATTCAAGACCCGTATGATCTTTATAAAAAGTACACGGTTTTATGTAATTATCTTAATGTCACTTACATTCGCAATAATTTCCTCTCCTTCGTAAGCGGTAATAGTCATACTGACTGATCGCTTTAAAGCTACAGATAGCGTTGCGTCCGAACACACATTCCGTATTCTATATTTAAAGTCAGTAGCTACGAAGTGAGACCACACTTTGCTACTCTTGCCTAATATCGGGGTTTTGGTTCTTTATGACCCCGCTACAGTGTAGGCCCTACTTATTGTGAATTTTCAGGGAAATATAAATTAGGTAGTGAAAAATAAATATCTGAAATAAACTCTTATTTTTAGGCGATGAACGGGAATATACTGAAGTGCACTTACTGTTCATCTTAATTTTTAGTTCTACCAATATGGTAACCACTTTTTAAGGAAAAAATGAGCTGTATATGCTGTATGGGTTAATGGCTTAGGTAACAAATCTCCTCCAAGTGATGAGTGCCGACTCCGTATTCCCTTAGATGTGCATGTGCCTTACAAACCAATCTCCAGGTTACCACTGCATGGTAAATGAAATGGTTAGCAAAAGTTACATAATTAATAATAATAGAGCAGGTTACAAATAAATTATAGTCTTGGTCTGGATATGTGGCAAACATAATTGTAGAATTTTTTAAATTTATTGAAAAATATCTATCATGAACTCTTTGTTTTGCCATCATTTAGTAGATAGTTTAAGTGTAGCGAAAAGAGCATGTCTACATGGGAAACTCTCGCTATATACGTGACTCATGTTTCTTCTTCATGTCATACTACAAAAAACGTTTTATGTTTTCATCTTCACCCCTTATAGACCATAACGTTCACCTCTACAAAAATACAAATAGGAAAAATTCTAAATTAATTAAATTTTTTATTTATAAAACCTTAATACACCACGGTAGCACAACTTATGGTGACTATTTAATTATGATTGAAAACGTAAAACCCTGTCTTTATTAGAGATATAACTAAATATTATTACAAAATGCTACCTTAATCATAAACCCTGCTGGATTATATTCTTCATATTTCTAGGATATTCATAATTTCATAAATAAACAATAATACTATATTACCTTCAGGTCACCATATCCCTCACTCACATCTCTACCGGGAAATAACTTCAAAAGTTTTTAAAACTAAAACATTTTCTCATAATTTTTTAAATATTAGAAATAAAATAACACACATGATGGATCTCTTTCTCTCTCACTCTCTCTCTCTCTCTCTCTCTCTCTCTCTATATATATATATATATATATATATATATATATATATATATATATATATATATATTTATATATATCCCACACACACACACACACACACACACACACTTAGCTTAGGAGGCTAAAGATAAAACATTAGTTTGCTTCGATGTAATTAAATAAATTTTTAAATAAAATTAAGCAACTGCCATTTTTCTTTAAAGCAGCGACAGTAAAAAACGGTAACTGTAAATTCAATAGAAAACTCACGAACCTCAAAACTATGATTGATCAGAAAAACGAAAACTCTCACATTAATTAAAACTTTATGTCGCTGTTGCATTTTATGGGTCACTGCTACAGGAAACCATAGCGTATATACATGGAGTTTATAACTCGTATAACTTTCAATTTTATAAAGCTTCTGTAATGTGTAGCCTATGTATATGGCTCCCTGGTATAGCTTATTAGTAACTAGATATATTTTTCATCACTTTATTCACATGTTTATCTAGATATAGAAAAACGTAGCGTACATACATTTTGTTTATAACTCGTATAATTCACAATTTTTTTCAAGGTTCTATAATGTGTAGCCTATATATATAAGGCCACTGGTATGACTTATCGGTCACTATTTAGTTTTTTCACCACTAACAATCCCATGTTTATCTGGATACAGGAAAACATAGCGTATATAAATGGAGTTTATAACTCGTACAACTCACAATTTTAACCAGCATCTGTAATGTGTAGCCTATATTTTTGGCTCACTGGTATGGTTTATTAGTCACTACTTAAACTTTTCATCACTATTATTCACATGTTTATCAGGATATAGGAAAAAATAGCGAATATACATTTTTTTTATAACTAGTATAACTCACAATTTTGTCAAGATGCTGTAATATGTAACCTGTATATAAGGCTCACTGGTATATACAATATCAAGAGCACAGTGGTACAATATATTACAAAAATATAGGTGAAAAATACCCCAAAAATTAATCAAAAAATAACTAAAATAATTTACCTAAGATTAAATCCTTATGTACATTTTGATGATAAAGCATCATCTTCAAAGGTTGCTATTACAAAAGTACAATTTAGATCAAGGTCAGTCTAGTTTGTTAATTTCTTTGTATTCTAGATTGTACTTTTGTAATAGGAACCTCTGAAGATGATGACTTTGTCATCGAAATGTAAATAAATGAGGATTTAATCTTAGGTAACTTATTTTAGTTATTTTTTGATTAATTTTTGTGGTTTTGGGGTTTTTTCACCTATAATTTTGTAATAGTCTCACTGGTATAGATTATCGGTTACTACTTAGTTTCTTCACCACTATCAATCCCATGTTTATCTGGAAATAGGAAAACATAGCGTATATACATAGAGTTTACAACTCCTATTACTAACAATTTTGTCAAGCTTTTGTAATGTATAGCCTATATAAGGCTCACTGGTATGGTTTATCGGTCACTACTTAGTTTGTTCACTACTATCATTCCAATTTTTATCTATATATAGGAAAACGTAGCGTATATACATGGAAATTATAACTCGTATTACTCACAATTTTGTGATCCTTCTGTAATGTATAACCTATATACTTAAGGCTCACTGGTATTGCTTATCGGTCATTACTTTGTTTCTTTACCACTATTATTCCCGTTGTTATCTGGATATATAAAAACATAGCGTATATAAATGGAGTTTATAACTCGTATAACTTACAATTTTGTCAAGCTTCTGTAATGTGTAGCCTATCTATGGGGCTCACTGGTATTGCTTATCGGTCACTACTTTGTTTCTTTACCACTATTATTCCCGTTTTTATCTGGATATATAAAAACATAGCGTATATAAATGGAGTTTATAACTCGTATAACTTACAATTTTGTCAAGCTTCTGTAATGTGTAGCCTATCTATGGGGCTCACTGGTATTGCTTATCGGTCACTACTTTGTTTCTTTACCACTATTATTCCCGTTTTTATCTGGATATATAAAAACATAGCGTATATAAATGGAGTTTATAACTCGTATAACTTACAATTTTGTCAAGCTTCTGTAATGTGTAGCCTATCTATGGGGCTCACTGGTATTGCTTATCGGTCACTACTTTGTTTCTTTACCACTAGTATTTCCGTTTTTATCTGGATATATAAAAACATGGCGTATATATATATATGAAGTTTATAACTAGTATAACTTACAATTTTGTCAAGCTTCTGTAATGTGTAGCCTATGTATAGGGCTAACTGGTATGGTTTATCGATCCCTGTACTACTTTTTGTAACTCACAATAAATCATTTTCCCTCCTCTACGAATTATGTATAGGTCACCCATAGATCCTTCGGATCCCTGTATTATACCTACATTATAACTCTCAATTTTACTTGTACATTATTTCTCTTTTCTATAAAGTATAAATGGCTTACTCTTGTACGCTTAATGGACCTCTTTAATTCTTTATAACTGACAGTGACATTGTTTGCCATTCTTATAAATTGTGGGCTTATATATGACTTACTGCTCTTACTCATGTATCTCATGGTTACTATATTATTAACAGTGTCTTTTTTGTGATTAAAATTCATATTGTATTTGTAGTGTAGATGGTATAATGTATATAGTATAGCTGATGTGTAGCTGATGTTGGTAAATGTTGAGTTACAGTTTAGGCATCTGTATTAAGAACTATATCTATGTTATGATTAGCTACATCTTTTTTCTCGCCTTTTTTCTATTATGGCTGCGTTCTGCAACATTAAAATTCACAGCTGCACTTTACGTCTCCCTTTTAAAATGTGTTAATGAATCACTATTTTACTTTATTGTCCATTGTTGTACTAGATGTAATGCCGTAGTAGAAAAGTTTCTTGAAGGATTACGTGGTTTATATGGTTAAATTTCTTACTTTACCAAAACATTACACACCTTGTGAGAGGATCGTGGAACATAGAATCATTACATCTGTAATTACTCTAACTATTCAACCCCACTGGTTTAACTAAATATAAATGGAGTAAATAACATAAGCATTTTAATAAATTAGTTGCTATTAATTAAAATAGATTGTACATACTAATTTACAAAACTAGAAACATAACAGCATTGCTTTGTTCATTGTAAACTAATCATACAGTTTACGATACAGAAATGACCAACTGTTGGCTGAAGCGCGTTCTACTTTCAGTGAACAGACCATATGTAGAGTCTAGGCGCCCTGGAATAGGCTAACTATTGACCTACATATTCCCTTACACATGATGGCACATTTTCTACTAAGACGTCACTTACAATCCAGTTACATTGCTAAGATAGACTATTTATTAATGTTATAATTGGTAACCACATGGATATTCATGAAACTGTTAAAACTGTTTATCCACAGGGGAATCACTATAAACATTCTTAGTAACATCAATGTATAAGAACGAGGTTAAGCAGAGATTTCGCAGCGTCGCTTTCATATTGCAATGTTGTTTTCTTACCTCACTGTAGTTTTAATACGGCACAGACGTTTTTGAATGTCAACGTTGTTTTCATATCGCACCGTCGCTTTAATATCGCAATGTCGCTTTATTTCGCACAGTTACTTTTAAGTTGGCATAAACGTTTTCAAGTACCACAGCTGTACTTATATCGGACCGTCATTACCATAGTCGTTTTCGTAAAGTTATTTTCCTAATCCACAATTGATCTGATGTCACACCACCGCTTACATATTGTAACGTTACGTTCATTTCACACTATGGTTTTGATATCACACCACCGCTTACATATTGTAACGTTACTTTCATTTCACACTTTGGTTTTGATATCACACCACCGCTTACATATTGTAACGTTACTTTCATTTCACACTATGGTTTCAATATCGCACTACAGCTTACATATTGTAACGTTACTTTCATTTCACACTATGGTTTCAATATCGCACCACAGCTTACATATTGTAACGTTACTTTCATTTCACACTATGGTTTCAATATTGCACTACAGCTTACATATTGTAACGTTACTTTCATTTCACACTATGGTTTCGATATCCCACCAAAGCTTACATATTGTAACGTTACTTTCATTTCACACTATGGTTTCAATATCGCAACACAGCTTACATATTGTAACGTTACTTTCATTTCACACTATGGTTTCAATATCGCACCACAGATTACATATTGTAACGTTACTTCCATTTCACACTCTGGTTTCTATATCGCAAAACAGCTTACATATTGTCACGTTACTTTCATTTCATCAATATAGTTTCGATATCGCACCACAGCTTACATATTGTAACGTTACTTTCAATTCACACTATGGTTTAGATATCGCACCACAGATTACATATTGTAACGTTACTTCCATTTCACACTATGGTTTCAATATCACACCACCGCTTACATATTGTAACGTTACCTTCATTTCACACTATGGTTTTGATATCACACCACCGCTTACATATTGTAACGTTACTTTCACTTCACACTATGGTTTCGATATCGCACTACAGCTTACATATTGTAACGATCCTTTCATTTCACACTATGGTTTCGATACCACACTACAGGTTACATATTGTAACGTTACTTCCATTTCACACTATGGTTTCGATATCACACCACCGCTTACATATTGTAACGTTACTTTCATTTCACGCTATGGTTTCGGTATCGCACCGCAGCTTAAATATTGTAACGTTACTTTCACTTCACACTATGGTTTAAATATCGCACAACAGCTTACATATTGTAACGTTACTTTCATTTCACACTATGGTTTCGATATCGCACCACAGGTTATATATTGTAACGTTACTTCCATTTCACACTATGGATTCGATATCACACCACCGCTAACATATTGTAACGTTACTTTCATTTCACATGGTTTCGGTATCGCACCGCAGCTTACATATTGTAACGTTACTTTCACTTCACACTATGGTTTAAATATCGCACAACGGCTTACATATTGTAAAGTTACTTTCATTTCACACTATGGTTTCGATATCGCAACACAGCTTACATATTGTAACGTTACCTTCATTTCACACTATGGTTTCAATATCGCACCGCAGCTTACATATTTAACGTTACTTTCACTTCACACTATGGTTTAAATATCGCACAACAGCTTACATATTGTAACGTTACTTTCACTTATCACTATGGTTTCAATATCGCACAACAGCTTACATATTGTAACGTTACTTTCATTTCACACTATGGTTTCGATATCGCACCACAGCTTACATATTGTAACGTTACCTTCATTTCACACTATGGTTTCAATATCGCACCAGCAGCTTACATATTGTAACGTTACTTTCATTCCACACTATGGTTTCGATAGCGCACTACAGCTTACATATTGTAACGATACTTTCATTTCACACTATGGTTTCGATATCGTACCACAGCTTACATATTGTAACGATACTTTCATTTCACACTATGGTTTCAATATCGCACTACAGCTTACATATTGTAACGTTACTTTCATTTCACACTATGATTTCAATATCGCACCACAGCTTACATATTGTAACGTTACTTTCATTTCACACTATGGTTTCAATATCGCACTACAGCTTACATATTGTAACGTTACTTTCATTTCACACTATGGTTTCGATATCCCACCAAAGCTTACATATTGTAACGTTACTTTCATTTCACATTATGGTTTCAATATCGCACCACAGCTTACATATTGTAACGTTACTTTCATTTCACACTATGGTTTCGATATCCCACCAAAGCTTACATATTGTAACGTTACTTCCATTTCACACTATGGTTTCTATATCTCAAAACAGCTTACATATTGTCACGTTACTATCATTTCACCAATATAGTTTCGATATCGCACCACAGCTTACATATTGTAACGTAATTTTCATTTCTCACTATGGTTTCGATATCGCACCACAGATTACATATTGTAACGTTACTTCCATTTTACACTATGGTTTCGATATCACACCACCGCTTACATATTGTAACGTTACTTTCATTTCACATTATGGTTTCGATATCACACCACCGCTTACATATTGTAACGTTACTTCCATTTCACACTATGGTTTTGATATCACACCACCGCTTACATATTGTAACGTTACTTTCATTTCACACTTTGGTTTCGGTATCGCACCGCAGCTTACATATTGTAACGTTACTTTCACTTCACACTATTGTTTAAATATCGCACAACAGCTTACATATTTTAACGTTACTTTCATTTCACACTATGGTTTCAAAATCAAACCACCGCTTACGTATTGTAAAGTTAAATTCACTCCACACTATGGTTTCGTTATCGCACCACAGCTTACATATTGTAACGTTACTTTCATTTCACACTATGGTTTCGATATCGCACCACAGCTTACATATTGTAACGTTACTTTCGTTTCACACTATGGTTTCGATATCGCACCACAGCTACATATTGTAACGTTACTTTAATTTCACACTATGGTTTCAATATCGCACTACAGCTTACATATTGTAACTTTACTTTCATTTCACACCATGGTTTCAATATCGCACCACAGCTTACATATTGTAACGTTACTTTCATTTCACACTATGGTTTCAATATCGCACTACAGCTTACATATTGTAACGTTACTTTCATTTCACACTATGGTTTCGATATCCCACCAAAGCTTACATATTGTAACCTTACTTTCAGTTTGCACTTTTGCATTGACACCGCACCACCGCTTACATATTGTAAGAATACTTTCATTTCACACTATGGTTTCGATATCGCACAACAGCTTACGTATTGTAACGTTACTTTCATTTCACACTATGGTTTCGATATCGCACCACAGCTTACATATTGTGACGTTACTTTCATTTGGCACTATGGTTTCGATATCGCACCACCGCTTACATATTGTAACGTTACTTACATTTCACATTATGGTTTCGATATCGCACCACTGCATACATATTGTAACTTTATTTTCATTTTGCACTTTTGCTTTGATATTACACCACCGCTTACATATTGTAACGATACTATCATTTCACACTATGGTTTCGATATCACACCACCGCTTACATATTATAATGCTACTTTCATTTCACACTATGGTTTCGATATCGCACCACAGCTTACATATTGTAACGTTACTTTCATTTCACACTATGGTTTTTATATCGCACCACTGCATATATATTGTAACCTTACTTTCCTTTTGCACTTTTGCTTTGATATCACACCACTGCTTATATATTTTAACGATATTTTCATTTCACACTATGGTTTCGATTCACACCACCGCTTACATATTGTAACGTTACTTTCTTTTCACACCTTGGTTTCGATATCGCACCACAGCTTACATATTGTAACGTTACTTTCATTTCACACTCTGGTTTCGATATCGCACCACCGCTTACGTATTGTAACGTTACTTTCATTTCAGACTATGGTTTCGATAGCGCACCACAGCTTACATATTGTACCTATACATTCATTTCACACTATGGTTTCGATATCGCACCACAGCGTACATATTGTAACGTTACTTTCATTTCACACTCTGGTTTCGATATCGCACCACAGCTTACATGTTGTAACGTTACTTTCATTTCAGACTATGGTTTCGATATCGCACCACAACTTACATATTGTAACGTTACTTTCATTTCACACTCTGGTTTCGATATCGCACCACAGCTTACATATTGTAACCTTACTTTCATTTCACACTATGGTTTCGAAATCGCACCACAGCTCACATATTGTAACGTTACTTTCATTTCACACTATGGTTTCGATATCGCACAACAGCTTACATATTGTGACGTTACTTTCATTTGGCACTATGGTTTCGATATCGCACCACCGCTTACATATTGTAACGTTACTTACATTTCACATTATGGTTTCGATATCGCACCACTGCATACATATTGTAACCTTACTTTCATTTTGCACTTTTGCTTTGATATCACACCACCGTTTACATATTGTAACGATACTTTCATTTCACAGTATGGTTTCGATATTACACCACAGCTCACATATTGTAACGTTACTTTCATTTCACACTATGAATTCGATATCAAACCACCGCTTACGTATTGTAACGTTACTTTCACTTCTCACTATGGTTTCGATATCGCAACTTGCCTTACATATTGTAACGTTACTTTCATTTCAGACTATGGTTTCGATATCGCACCACTGCATACATATTGTAACCTTACTTTCATTTTGCACTTTTGCTTTGCTAACACACCACCACTTACAAATTGTAACGATACTTTCATTTCACACTGTTTTCGATATCACACCACCGCTTACATATTGTAACGATTCTTTCATTTCACACTATGGTTTCGATATCGCACAACAGCTTACATATTGTAACGTTACTTTCGTTTCACACTATGGTTTCGATATCGCACCTCAACTTACATATTGTAACGTTACTTTTATTTCACACTATGGTTTCGATATCACATCACCGCTTACACATTGTAACGTTACTTTCACTTCACACTATGGTTTCGATATCGCACCCCTGCTTACATATTGTAACGTTACTTTCGTTTCACACTATGGTTTCGATATCGCACCACAGCTACATATTGTAACGTTACTTTAATTTCACACTATGGTTTCAATATCGCACTACAGCTTACATATTGTAACGTTACTTTCATTTCACACCATGGTTTCAATATCGCACCACAGCTTACATATTGTAAAGTTACTTTCATTTCACACTATGGTTTCGTTATCGCACCACAGCTTACATGTTGTAACGTTATTTTCATTTCATACTATGGTTTCGATATCGCACCATAGCGTACATATTGTAACGTTATTTTCATTTCACACTATGGTTTCGATATCGCACCACAGCTTACATATTGTAACGTTACTTTCGTTTCACACTATGGTTTCGATATCGCACCACAGCTACATATTGTAACGTTACTTTAATTTCACAAAATGGTTTCAATATCGCACTACAGCTTACATATTGTAACGTTACTTTCATTTCACACCATGGTTTCAATATCGCACTACAGCTTACATATTGTAACGTTACTTTCATTTCACACTATGGTTTCGATATCCCACCAAAGCTTACATATTGTAACCTTACTTTCAGTTTGCACTTTTGCATTGACACCGCACCACCGCTTACATATTGTAAGAATACTTTCATTTCACACTATGGTTTCGATATCGCACAACAGCTTACATATTGTAACGTTACTTTCATTTCACACTATGGTTTCGATATCGCACCACAGCTTACATATTGTGACGTTACTTTCATTTGGCACTATGGTTTCGATATCGCACCACCGCTTACATATTGTAACGTTGCTTACATTTCACATTATGGTTTCGAAATCGCACCACTGCATACATATTGTAACTTTATTTTCATTTTGCACTTTTGCTTTGATATTACACCACCGCTTACATATTGTAACGATGCTATCATTTCACACAATGGTTTCGATATCACACCACCGCTAACATATTATAACGCTACTTTCATTTCACACTATGGTTTCGATATCGCACCACAGCTTACATATTGTAACGTTACTTTCATTTCACACTATGGTTTTTATATCGCACCACTGCATATATATTGTAACCTTACTTTCCTTTTGCACTTTTGCTTTGATATCACACCACTGCTTACATATTTTAACGATATTTTCATTTCACACTATGGTTTCGATTCACACCACCGCTTACATATTGTAACGTTACTTTCTTTTCACACCTTGGTTTCGATACCGCACCAAAGCTTACATATTGTAACGTTACTTTCATTTCACACTCTGGTTTCGATATCGCACCACCGCTTACGTATTGTAACGTTACTTTCATTTCAAACTATGGTTTCGATAGCGCACCACAGCTTACATATTGTACCTATACATTCATTTCACACTATGGTTTCGATATCGCACCACAGCTTACATATTGTAACGTTACTTTCATTTCACACTCTGGTTTCGATATCGCACCACCTCTGCAGCTTACATGTTGTAACGTTACTTTAATTTCAGACTATGGTTTCGATATCGCACCACAACTTACATATTGTAACGTTACTTTCATTTCACACTCTGGTTTCGATATCGCACCACAGCTTACATATTGTAACCTTACTTTCATTTCACACTATGGTTTCGAAATCGCACCACAGCTCACATATTGTAACGTTACTTTCATTTCACACTATGGTTTCGATATCGCACAACAGCTTACATATTGTGACGTTACTTTCATTTGGCACTATGGTTTCGATATCGCACCACCGCTTACATATTGTAACGTTACTTACATTTCACATTATGGTTTCGATATCGCACCACTGCATACATATTGTAACCTTACTTTCATTTTGCACTTTTGCTTTGATATCACACCACCGTTTACATATTGTAACGATACTTTCATTTCACAGTATGGTTTCGATATTACACCACAGCTCACATATTGTAACGTTACTTTCATTTCACACTATGAATTCGATATCAAACCACCGCTTACGTATTTTAACGTTACTTTCACTTCTCACTATGGTTTCGATATCGCAACTTGCCTTACATATTGTAACGTTACTTTCATTTCAGACTATGGTTTCGATATCGCACCACTGCATACATATTGTAACCTTACTTTCATTTTGCACTTTTGCTTTGCTAACACACCACCACTTACAAATTGTAACGATACTTTCATTTCACACTGTTTTCGATATCACACCACCGCTTACATATTGTAACGATTCTCTCATTTCACACTATGGTTTCGATATCGCACAACAGCTTACATATTGTAACGTTACTTTCGTTTCACACTATGGTTTCGATATCGCACCTCAACTTACATATTGTAACGTTACTTTTATTTCACACTATGGTTTCGATATCACATCACCGCTTACACATTGTAACGTTACTTTCACTTCACACTATGGTTTCGATATCGCACCACTGCATACATATTGTAATCTTACTTTCATTTTGCATTTTTGCTTTGAAATCGCACCACCGCTTACATATTGTAACGATACTTTCATTTCACACTATGGTTTCGTTATCGCAGCACTGCATATATATTGTAACCTTACTTTCATTTTGCACTTTTGCTTTGACTTCGCACCACCGCTTACATATTGTAACGATACTTTCATTTCACACTATGGTTTCGATATCGCACCACTGCATACATATTGTAATCTTACTTTCATTTTGCATTTTTGCTTTGACATCGCACCACCGCTTACATATTATAACGATACTTTCATTTCACACTATGGTTTCGTTATCGCAGAACTGCATATATATTGTAACCTTACTTTCATTTTGCACTTTTGCTTTGACTTCGCACCACCGCTTACATATTGTAACGTTACTTTCATATTTGGTTTTCGCTTTGATATCGCACCACCGCTTACATATTGTAACGTTAATTTCATATTGAGTTTTTGCTTTGACATCGCACCACCGCTTACATATTGTAACGATACTTTCCTTTTGCACTTTTGTTTATATATCGCACCACTTCTTACATATTGTAACGTTACGTTCTTTTTGCACTTTTGCTTTGATATCGCACCACTAGTTATATATTGTAAAGTTACTTTCATTTTAAACTTTTTCTTTGATAACACACTACTACTTACATATTTTAAAGTTATTTTCATTTTGAACTTTTATTACAATATTGCACCACCGCCTACATATTGTAACGTTACTTTCATAGTGCACTTTTGCTTTGATATTGCACTACCGCTTACATATTGTAATGTTACTTTCATTTTGCACTTTTATCTTGAAGTCGCACAACCGCATACATATTGTAACGTTACTTACATTTTGCACTTTTGCCTTGATGTCACATAACCGCATACATATTGTAACGTTACTTTCATTTCGCACTTTTGTTTTGATATTACTCTACTCTTTACATACTCTAACGTTACTCTTATTTTGAACTTTTGCATCAATATTCTACAACCGCATACATATTGTAACCTTACTTTCATTTTGCACTTTTCCTTTGATATCGCACCACTGCTTTATTATTGTAACGTTATTTTCATATTGAGTTTTTGCTTTGATATCGCACAACGGCATACATAGTGTAACGTTACTTTCATTTTAGACGTTTGCTTTGATATCACACTACCGATTAAATATTGTAACGTTACTTTCATTTTGCACTTTTGCTTTGATATCGCAAAGCTATTTACATATTGTAACTGTTTGGTAACAATACTTTCGGAGGACCAATAATTATTATAATTATATAAATTAATAGTTTGTACTTACGTGCACCGTGGAATACATACTTATCACACTGGCGTATTAAATAAGCGATTTATGGCCAGAAAACTTGTTCGTATTCCACGCACTGGTCACATTCGGTATCAAAATTAATAAAATAGTTACATTCACGTATTCTAGTACCTAAGGTACGGAGATTGAAAAGTATAATAGTATACTAGAACGTAGGGGATCGATCTACACTCCCGAAAGGTCTAACTTGCTCTGCCTGGTTCAAACTGCAGAATCAACCTTATCACGGGTGAGCTTTGTCTGACTTTGGCGGCGGGTTTATAATAAAAGAAATGAGTCTATATTAATTTTAAATACGTAACATACCGGGGGCCTTGAATCCTTCTAGGATTCAAAGAGAACTAACACAAATATAATATCTTTAGAGTTTATAAAAATAAAAAGTTCATAAAGGAAAATAAAAATATCTCTTTTACAAAAAGTGAGCGCACTATGGCGCAAGTTCATTATGAGCGTAGAGGTAGAGGGAAAACCTTGTGAGCAGGTCTTGTCAAGGTTCCCTGCTTTGTCTTCAAATGAACCACTCTTACTACACCATCCTTTCCTGGAGAAACACTACTTATCCTAGCCAGAGGCCATGCGAGAGGTGGTGCAGGTTGATGCACTAACACGAGGTCGCCGACGCGCAGGTTGACAGTTGGTACGTTCCACCTCCCCCGTTGCTGAAGAGTATGGATATATTCTAGATGCCATCTCTTCCAAATACGCTGGTGAAAGGCCTTGATTAGCTGCCAGTGCTTGGGTCGGTTGGCAGGAACGTTGAAAAGATCCTCTTCTGGAACTGAAACCAATGAAGATCCTATTAAGAAGTGACCCGGGGTGAGTGCATTGAGGTCTGAGGCGTCGTTTGACAGAGGTGTGAGAGGTCTCGAATTCAAAATAGCCTCTACTTGAGTTGTGAGAGTGGAAAATTCACATAGAGTTAAAATATGTTCACCGATGACACGTTGGAGGTGATGTTTTGCACTCTTGATTGCTGCTTCCTAAAGACCACCTTGATGAGGAGCTGCAGGTGGGTTGAAATGAAAGTTGATATTGTGTTGTGATGAGAATTCAGCAAGAGGGGTTCGGCCTGAAGAGATGAAGAGATTTTGTAAAGCATTATTCGCTCCAACGAAATTCGTTCCACAGTCAGAATAAATATTTGTGCAAAGACCGCGTCTAGACACAAATCGGGTGAGAGCGGCAATAAACCCATCTGTCCGATACTACTTCAATGTGTACAGCCTTTGTCACAAGGCAAACAAAGATACAAATATATGCTTTGGTCAAGCGAATCGAGCGCAAATTGTGCATTTTGATGTTAAAAGGACCTCCGTAGTCAATTCCGGTGTTGAGAAACGGACGAGAAGGAGTTAATCTTGCTGTTGGTAAATCACCCATGAGCGGAGATTTATTGTGAGGCTTGTGTCGAAAACATACAACACATTGAAAAATGCGAGAGCGTATTACACTTCGGGCCGAGAGTATCCACACATCCTGTGCAAGAAGTGATTGAGTCAATTGAGCGCCCGAGTGTAAGTATTTTCGATGATAAAAATCAATAAGAAGGTTGACGACATGATGTCGTTTGGGCAAAATCACAGGATGTTGCACGTCCGTAGGAAGTTTTAAAGCGTTGAGACGTCCTCCCACTCGTAGGATATCATCCTTGTCGAGAAAAGGAGAGAGTCGGCAGAGTTGTGGCGAGGCAGGTGTAGTTGGATCCTTCTTCATGGCAACGATGTAGTCTCTGAACGCTGATTCTTGAACCATCTTGAAAATTGCCAGTCTTGACGCCCTCATTTCCAGAGTGTTGAGAGGACCATCGAGCTTTCTTGAATGATGAGCGTTATGAGTAAATCGCAAAATATAAGCCATCACACGCTGGAGTCGGCTAAAGTGAGAAAACTGAGTGAGGAGCTCCTATTCATGAGGAGCAGTTGATATGAGAGATATAGGTGAAATGGGTTTCTCTTCTCCTGTGTCAGTAAGTTTTGCAGGCATAAAATGAGATACCGGCCAGTTATCATTAGATTTTTGTAGCCAAAGGGGGCCGTACCACCATAATGAGTGCTGTGGTAAATCTTTAGGAAGTAACCCACGCTACGCGCAATCAGCAGGATTATCTTCACTCGCTACGTGTCTCCAGTAATGAGAAGGCACTAATTCTTGTATCTGGGCTACCCGGTTGGCGACAAACGTCTTCAATCGATGAAGAGGTGTTTGTAACCATGTCAGTGTTACTGTCGAATCACACCATAGAAATACAGAAGAAAATTCCACCCTTTTTTCAAAAAGAGAGATAACATATCCCACTAGTTGGGCGAGTAAATGAGCTGCACTTAGCTCTAATCGAGGTACCGTGAGCCTTTTCAGAGGGGCTACCCGAGTCTTCGATATTACTTGCCGAATTAACACAGAGTCGTCGCTAAGTTGGCATCTCAAGTAAGCGACGCGGCATAACCGTTCTCAGAAGCATCTGAGAAACCGTGTAACTCAAAGTTTCTCGAGTGTGTTATTCGTAATGCACGAGGAATTACAATTTCTCGTAGAGTATTAGCCGAGTCTGTAAAGGTTTGCCATAATTTCAATTGTTCAGATGGAAGTGGTTTATCCCAGTTCAATCCTTTGATCCAGAGTAGTTGCATAAAACGCTTGGCCCACATAACAATGGGTGAGAGAAAGCCACAAGGGTCGTAAATCTGGGTAATGATACCGAGAATTTGACGTTTAGTCCTGGAATTGTGAGGAAAATTCAAATTATAGGTAAACTTATCAGTAGAGGGTGACCAGTGAATACCTAATATAGTGAAATGTGGTTGTTTACTGCCTTGAAGGAATACAGGGGTCTCTAAATGAGCATCAGGAAGATCTTGCAGCAGTTGACTGGAGTTAGATGTCCATTTGCGTAGTTCAAAGCCTCCGCGAGCCAGGAGCGAGATGAGTTGCTTACGGAGGCTCAAAGCCTTTTCTTCAGAGTCAGCTCCAGAGATGATGTCATCTACGAACGTCTGCGTGCGTAGAATATTTGCAGCTTCAGGATAGGAGTCACCTTCGTCTGCAGCGAGCTGATGTAAGGTTCTAATGGCAAGATACGGTGAACAATTCACTCTGTAAGTCACTGTCGTGAGCTTGTAGATTAAAGAGGGCTGATCTGGACTTTCACGCCATAAGATCATCTGATAGCACTGGTCATCAGGGTGCATTTTTACCTGTCTATACATTTGACGAATGTCACAAGAAAAAACAACGTTATGAATCCGAAAATTTAGTAATAAATCACAAATATTCGTTTGCATCTTTTTGCCTGTTAATAAAATATTATTAAGAGAAATGCCATTAGAGGTTTCAGAACTAGCATCAAATAGAGTACGTAAACGAGTTGTGCTGCTATACTCCTTTAAAACACCATGGTGAGGAAGGAAGTAATGAGGTACAGTTAGATCAGTATTATGAGCGTATATCATGTGACCAGAGGCTAAGTAGTCAGCCATAAAATCAGTATATAGGGATTTAAATTGAGGTTGAGCACTAAATTTCTTCTCTAGAGAGTGCAGTCTTTTTTCTGCATTTAAACGAGATTGACCCAGAGGAGGATGTTCAGTCTTGAATGGTAGTCGGACGCAATATCGGCCAGATTGGTCCCGAGTATGAGTGGCGAGAAAGTGATCTTCACATAATGTTTCTTGAGAAAGCTTAGACACAGCAGGGGGTTCTTCCTGTTGCCAAAACCTTTGTAGTGAGTAGTGAAGGTCAATGTCGTTGACAACTAGAAGTGTAGTTGATAATTGAGAGCTGGAGTTACTATGAAGTTCACTGCCAGATAGACATGGTGCATTACCCATTACTAAAAAGCCAAAGTGTGTGCCTATTAGCCTGGGTAAACCAGGTCCGAGGTTATAAGCTTCTTGAGTAAGTATGAGTGGAAATAAAGCACCACCAAGAAGAAAGCCTATGCCTCCGGGCAAGTGAAACGTATGGTCTGCCAAAACATAAGGGCGAACCTTGGAAAGAGCTTCAGAGTCTACTTGTGTGCTTGGTAGGTTAACACAAATTTTTTCCAATAATTAACATCTTTCATTAATTGAAATAACCTTGCCCCCAAGAGTTTCAACAGCAACTGAGGTGAGACCTTTTGAGCGTAAGGGTACCTGAGACAATCCTACCACACTATGAGTGGTCTTAGTACGAGGAGCACACAATAATTGAGCAGCACGCTCGGTGAGAAAACAAGATTGACTGCCAGAGTCAACAAGAGCACGAAATACATGAGTAATACCGTTAGACGAGGTAAGCTTAACAAGTAGAGTGCCTAAGAGAACAGTATTAGAGATTTGAGACGTATTCTGCTTTTCTTGACAGGTCATAGTGATTGGAGAAGGGGTTATTTCCTGTTGAAGGGTCGGAGAGTCTTGACGCGAAGTTTGAGGTGTGGTCCGTTGCAGCGTAGAGTAATTTTCAAAATGTAATAATGTATGATGATTTTTGTGGCATTTGTAGCAACTAAACTTTGACCTACAGTCGTTAAGATAGTGAGTACCTAAGCATGAGGTACAACGCCCCTTTTCCTTTACAATTTTGAGACGGGATTTGGCGTCCTGACTCTTGAAGTCCGGACACGAATATACCTCATGGTCAATTTTATTGCATATAAAGCATGGATGAGGTTTAACTTTAATGGAGGAGCCTTCTCCATAATTGTAGGACATCAGTGATACTTTTTGTTTAAAGTATTTATTTTGGGAACCAGAGGGGGTGCGTGATCCAGACGAGGAGGGTTTCGAGGTGAAAGGAGAATGAAGATTGGCATCTTCAACTTCATTACATTCTTTACTTAAAAACTTAATAATTTCCGCTGCATCAGGTATTGTAGTGGAGTCAACTCTCTCATGAGTAACATTTGATGAACGGAAGTTTTCAAAACTGTTCCTAAGTTCACTATCCATTTTTCGTAAAAGCATAGCAGATAACAAAGGATTTTTACTAGTGATATCGATGTCAAGACCTTTAAGAGCTTGTATATTTTCTGAGTATAAATTTACAAAATTTCTCATTTGTTTAGGCGTGTTGTTTACAGAGGGCAAATCTAAAATTTGATTGAGGTGTAAAGTAACAAACCGCCTCGGCGAGTGATATCTTTCTTTTAATAAGTCATAGGCCACTTTATAATTAGCGTCAGAAATAGGGAGAGATTTAATTAAATTTAGCGGTTCTCCTGAGATAACGCTCAATAAATATTGAAGTTTAAAAACTGCTGGTAACGATGCATTTTCATGAATGCTAGCGTTAAATATATTAATGAATGACATCCATTCGAGAAATTCACCATCGAAATGCTTGAGTTCAAGCTTAGGCAGTCGCATATGTAACTGAGGAGTAACTACTACACATTTAGGCCTTGTTGATGACATCTTACTTTCTATCGAATATACGGTAGAAATAATATAATTGACTAACTCGTTGATGCTGTTAAGAGGAGCGTAGTTGGGTTGAAAATTCGGGTTAGCCTGTATTTCTAGTTCATGATAAATGTCTAAAATATCAGAAAATTCTTCACGAAGCCTATTTATAGATTTAGCGCGCACCAACAATTTTTGCAGAATTGACTTATCAGATGTTTTTTTTTGTTAGATCAAAAATCTCTTGAATTTGACTAAATATATTGTCTTTCTTTGATTTAATAACTGCCAAAGATTTTGCCATGATTAAATGATAGTTTTATAGTAGAAGATGAGATAACTGCTTTAATTTTTAAATTACAAAATGTTTTAAAGAGATTAGGCCTATGAGCGTATATGTTTAACGGAGAGATAAATAAGCCTAAGTAAACAACAAATCGACGTATGCTCAATGAGATAACCTTCTATAAACAACTGAAATCACTTTCCATAAACTTTTACAATTAATTTAAACCAACATATTAATGCACGCCAAAGCCAAACAAAGATAGGAGAGGATCAGCTGTTTCATATACTGCCACGTGAAACTAGTTTTCCAGTGTTTGCATGCACAGACAAAGTTTGAAAAAACTTGTAGAAATTGTAGAATGAACACATATAATGAATTGTATTTTATTTTATTTTGTATATAGGTCTTAAGGCTCAAGATCCGGCCCGGCTGGACCAAATTTGTTTGGTAACAATACTTTCGGAGGACCAATAATTATTATAATTATATAAATTAATAGTTTGTACTTACGTGCACCGTGGAATACACACTTATCACACTCGCGTATTAAATAAGCGATTTCTGGCCAGAAAACTTGTTCGTATTCCACGCACTGGTCACATTCGGTATAAAAATTAAGAAAATAGTTACATTCACGTATTCTAGTACCTAAGGTACGGAGATTGAAAAGTATAATAGTATACTAGAACGTAGGGGATCGATCTACACTCCCGAAAGGTCTAACTTGCTCTGCCTGGTTCAAACTGCAGAATCAACCTTATCACGGGTGAGCTTTGTCTGACTTTGGCGGCGGGTTTAAAATAAAAGAAATGAGTCTATATTAATTTTAAATACGTAACAGTAACCTTACTTTCATTTTTGACTTTTGCTTTGATATTACACTACTCCATACATATTGTAACGTTACTTTTATTTTGCACTTTTACCTTGATATCACACCACTCCATACATATTGTAACGTTACATTCATTTTGAATTTTTGGTTTGACATCGTAGCACGGCTCATATATTGCAACCTTGCTTTAATTTTGAACTTTTTTTTGATATCGCACCACCGCTTTCATATTGTAATGTTACTTTCATTTAGCACTTTTACGTTGAATTCGCACAACTGCATACATATTGTAACGTTACTTTCATATTGCACTTTTGCTTTGATTTTAAACCACCGCTTACATATTGTAAACTTACTTTCATTTTGCAATTTTACCTTGACATCACACCACTCCATACATATTGTAACGTTACTTTAATTTTGAGTTTTTGGTTTGAGATCGAACCACGGCTTATATATTGTAACCTTACTTTAATTTTGAACTTTTGTTTTGATATCGCACCACCGCTTTCATATTGTAATGTTACTTTCATTTAGCTCTTTTGCTTTGATTTTATACCACCGCTTACATATTGTAAACTTACTTTTATTTTGAACTTTTCCTTTGATGTCACACTACTCTATACATATTGTAACATTACTCTCCTTTTGGACGTTTGCTTCAATATTATACCACCGCTTACAAATTGTAACCTTACTTTCATTTTGCGCTTTTGCTTTGATATCGCCCCACTGCTTACATATTGTAACGTTACTTTCATTTTGAACTTTTGTTTTTATATCGCACCACCTGTTATATATTGTAAAGATCCTTTCATTTTGAATTTTTATTTGATGTCACACTACTCCTTACATATTTTAACGTTACTTTCATTTTGAACTTTTGTCGCACAGTGTCTACTTGTGTCACAAAACCATAAAGATCGATAATGTATATGACAGACATGGATAATGCATATGTCACGTTCTAGACTATTTATAGCCGAGATTAGCTGACATTTGTTTACAATCTTATGATACACATTAGGTTTTCGGACGTCCAAACATTTTGTCATTGTCTCTTTTATACAGTAGTCTGCTCACTCCTTTTATTTCGCTGGCCCGCGTCGGGATGCTTCCCTTTCAATGTAAAAATTAGTACGTACATATTTACATATCTATTCCCTTCATCTTAACTATTAAGCCTTATATGTACTTACGTCGTAATTCACCGTTTGGAAATTTAAACACATGAATCTGATTGGAATAAAAATTGGATATTTGTAAAACAATGGCAGAACCCGGATAATCCGCAAACCGGTTAATCCGCCCACGGATAATCGGGAGTTTACTGTACTTTAGTTGACCTATATTCTATTTAAAAGTATTAACAAATTAATAAATTTTATGGTCATTTTATTTATTTCAAAACTTTATATCTCTACAATTAATTTTAATTAGCTGACTTTTTTTTTTTATTACAGTACTTACCATTAAATTTTGTTACTCTTTAAAATTATTTTACATGTAATCAATTGTAGGGGTGTGTATGTTTAACGTATATTCATTACATTACGCATATATATATATATATATATATATATATATATATATATATATATATATATATATATGTGTGTGTGTGTGTGTGTGTGTGTGTGTGTGTGTGTGTGTGTGTGTGTGTGTGTGTGTGTGTGTGCGTGCGTGCGTGCGTGTGTGTGTGTGTGTGTGTGTGTGTGTGTGTAGTACATTAATTTTCGCCCTCTCTAATTTTTCACTTTTTCGATAAATGTTATCCGAAAAGGGTCAACTAAAAGAGATATGACAAAGTTGCTAAGTGGGGCTAACCTACATAGGAATATTTAAAAGGAACTTATAATATTTCAACAACTATGTATAATGTATTCTTCGAAAACTACTTTTAACAAAAATAATTTCTTTTAATACTCCTCCCTTTAAATTTAGCCAAGTATTTTCATACTTTTACCTCTTATTTACTTTTAATTTTATTTTTAGCCACTAAATTATATCATGAAAGTAATTTTATGTGTGTGACAGTTTTATCAAATAAATTTTTTATGTAGCCTATTTAAACTTACCCTAAATGTTTTCAAGCAATTTAATATTTTAAATATTTTAATTATAACCCATTTACTTTTTTTATTTGACATCTAGCATTCGTTGATTATTATTCATAATTTAGCTCTTGTCATTGTTTGTTTATACCTATAACAACACTTTCTAAACATGTCTTGCTAAGTTCCTTATAATGCACAATTAAGTAATAGTTATTATTTACACTGGTCTGCAAATGCTTATAGTTATAAGAAATAACAATCGAAAATGGATTTTTGTATTTTATCCCCTTATTTCAGATGAATTTTATATATTTAAATAATTATATTTTTCACAATAATAAATAAGACTCTGAAATTCACTCAGAATATTTTAATACCTCATTTTCAAGGTAGTCATTACTACTAGGATGTACATAATTAATGTAAGTAAAATTATTTGTCTTTCCAAGGTTATATCATAATATCAGTGAACGCTTTTCTTAGAATCTCCATTACCGAGAGCTTTAAGAAACTATAATGAAAACCAATAATCTTGGTAAAGCAGATTACGGTTATTTCTTCATTATTAATTTCTATAACCTTAACTAGTTTTGTAAATGTAGGGCATTCCGTAACAGACGTCTTAAAACATGTCTCTTGTTTAGTGTCATTTATACAACTTCCTTGTTTTTTTTCGTGATAAATTATCGTTTACAACTCTACCAGTGTTTGTAAGTTTAACTTATATGTATCTTTACTAAATTTGCAACTAAAACTACATGAACTTCTAAAACTGCTACTTGAGTTTCTGATAGTACTGATAGATTATGAGTGAACAGCGTGGTATATAAAAATAACTGTCAGGAGTGTGTTGCCTCTTATGTGGGTGGGACTAAGACAGGTTGGTGTTTGTGTATTTGAACAGGAGAATAATAAGAAGAACGATAGACACTTTTCCTCTCGTGTTTTCTTTGAATATAGTAAAAGGTTTGGGCATAAATGTAAGTTTGAAAATATTATTATACTCGATAAAGAGTCCAATTGGAGGAAGAGAACTTATTCTGACGTTGTCCATATTAACTTACAAAAGAATGGTATCAATATAAGCTACGTAGTATGTATACTCTATTGTTGCATAAATTTAAAACATCCAAGAATTAGTTGGGGTTGGTTTATTTGGTGAACCTTTTGTCATTTTATGGTTTATTTTGTCATTTTTGTGTGTAATATGTGTGCATATTGTTATTCTCTCCGTTTCGTTAGTGTTTTTAATTATGTTTTAGATGAATTTATGACTCTCACCACTTTGATGGGTTATTTTATTACGCTAACTAAAATTTCGTTGAGCTTTTTTTAAAGTTTTAAATGCTTGTGAGCGTACTTGTATTTTGTATGCGTATTTATAGGCAATGCAATAATATTGTTTTCAGGTTGATAAGGGCAACGAACTAGTTGCCGATAGGTTGCAATAAATAAAATAAACTTTGAACTCGATATTCAACCGGTTTATCATTTATTTGGAATTACACAGTTTAAACAAAAATCTAAAATGAAAGAATTACCCATTACGAGTTCTTGAAAACGTAGAAGCATGCTTGGTTCGTTCCGCACTCACTTGCAGACGTTGTTAGAGAGGAGAGATAATGTTGTCTCGTAACTCTGCCACTGTCATCGATACGTCAACGAATTGTTTGTTGCGCGGGTCAGTGCAGATACCTATCTACGACTCCTGCCGAAACACATCACGCACAGCTCGATACAAGTAGGGCCACACTGCATTATATATTAAAAAGGTCAGGGAAGGCGGCCTGTTCGTGTTTCATGACTCGATCAATTCTGACAGCAACAAACGTTTAATTTTTAACATTACCATTTCTTTTTATCGGTCACCACTAATAAACGCCACGTATTGGTTTGTAAAATGTGTTCGTCTTGCTTTAGTTGCTTTAAATAAACACTCCAGTCTTACAGCATACGCTGATACGTTTTGTCTCAGAAAGTGTCTCATAGAAACATAAGCTATGTCTCGCATCCAAGTATCAGGATATACTCATATCCATACTTTGGTCATGCATGTCGGTCTCCTCACCTTCTCCATTTCCCCGATTTCTGACCTCTCATCTTATTTCTCGATATCTCTAACGTAATCGTACCTATAGCTCACCACATATCCTCATATTTCTACATATAGTTCACCGCATTTCCTTATATTCGTACCTATAGTTCAACACATCCCATCATATTTCTACCTATAGTTCACCACATCACCTCATATTTCTACTTACAGTTCACCGCATCTCCTTATATTCGTACCTATAGTTCACCACATCCCTTCATATTTCTACCTATAGTTCATCACATCTCCTCGTATTTCTACCTATTCCACCCTATCACCACATAGCCTAAACGTATTACTACTCTTATTTTATTCTTGCCTACAGTTTTCCTTAGCTCTCCCTCATCCATAGACAATAATAGGTTCTTATTCCTACTGGGCTCATTAGTTTTCCTTACATCTTCGCGATTCCTAACTTGACGCTTACTTCAGTTCCCCTTAAACCGACAATATTCCTAACATATTGGCATCTATATTTCACATTTCCTTTACATATCACTAAATTATTCCTACTTCCCCAAACCTCAAACTTCCTCTCAACTCCAGTACATCTTATATCCTCAAATCTTTAACATCTATCTACCTCTATTTTATATTATCTCTCCCAAATATCTACCTTAATTCTTTCTTCAGTTCTTCCTAAGCCACTTACATTCTTCACTAATTCACACCTAGATTACATCTTACGTTCCAATAACGCTAAACTATTCCTACCTACAGTTCGCCATACCCTCTCCTTTATACCTTCCTTAACTTTCCACCCAGTTCATCTGAAATCATCTACATCATTAACGTATTATTATCTGTATTTCATCTCATCTTCCCATTCCTAACTTATTCCTGTCTGCATCACATCTTTTCCTTTCTCCACATATCGTTAACTTAATCATACATAGAATTTCCCTTATTCCTCTGAGATTACCTATCTCTGGAATATGGTATGTAATATATGGGGTTAATCTCAGGAGATAGATAGATACATCTCGCGCGTTTGTGTGCGAGAGCGGGAGAGAGAAAGAGCAGAAAGAGAAAGGAGTTGAGAGATAAAAACGAAGGCTGATTGACAGAGGGGAGGGGTACACAGATAGGCAGAAAGACTAAACGCAAATCAGATAGATAGATATGGGAAATGAGAGAGTACGAAAGAGACAAGAAATAAGTCAGACAAACCAAATTTTTGACAAATTAATAGAAAAAAATGGGTGCAGAGAGAGACAGAGAGAGATAGAGGAGGTGGGGAGGAGTGAAGAGGGGTCGTTTACAAAGCTAGTAAATTCAGTCAAATACAAAGAGAAAATTAAGAGCGATTCCTACTTAAACTAGTATCCCATCTGTATTCAAGATCTTTTTAAGAAGAAAATTTCGTGTTTTAATCAGTTTACTTGGTGTTAAATAAAAAAATATTTAATTTATTATTTATCATTATTTTAAAAAAATATATCATTTCAAATTACTGCAAAGGATGTGTGGAATTACTAACGTGTAAAAGAAAGTGGTTTTGCATAAGTAAGTTTTAAAACTTACTACTCTAATGAAAGAAGCTGAGTGAGATTATCTGTTTTTAATACGCGACTAGAGAAACGAGAACACAGAAAAAAATTTAGCAATCAGATGTGCATTCGATATATAGCCCATTATTTTCAAAGCTTTTCGACTAGAAGTATATTCTGCGTAAGGACCCAGTTAAACTCTTGTATTCTAGTTAACATGTATAAAAATCTACTTTAGAACGCTACAGCATTGCATCCATCAAATTATCTCTCATATAAGCCACCTCCCCTCAGGACTATAACTAACCTTGAATCCAACTTTGACCTCAAACTGTGACCCCTACAGACTTGCATCCCTTACATGAGGTCTTAGCTATGTTAATACCCCTCACTTATATATAGCGTTGCATCTAATACACTCCTTCCACCTCCGACTCCTAGAGCCTTGCATCCATGAAATTATCTTTCATATAAGTCACCTCCCCTCAGGACTATAACTAACCTCAAACTGTGACCCCTACAGACTTGCATCCCTTACATGAGGTCTTAGCTATGTTAATGCCCCTCACTTCTATATAGCTTTGCATCTAATACACTCCTTCCACCTCCGACTCCTAGAGCCTTGCATCCATGAAATTATCTTTCATATAAGCCACCTCCCCTCAGGACTATAGCTAACCTCAAACTGTGACCCCTACAGACTTGCATCCCTTACGTGAGGTCTTAGCTATGTTAATGCCCCTCACTTCTATATAGCTTTGCATCTAATACACTCCTTCCACCTCCGACTCCTAGAGCCTTGCATCCATGAAATTATCTTTCATATAAGCCACCTCCCCTCAGGACTATAACTAAAATCAAACTGTGACCCCTACAGACTTGCATCCCTTACATGAGGTCTTAGCTATGTTAATGCCCCTCACTTTTATATAGCTTTGCATTTAATACACTCCTTCCACCTCCGACTCCTAGAGCCTTGCATCCATGAAATTATCTTTCATATGAGCCACCTCCCTCAGGGCAATAACTAACCTTGAATCCAACTTTGTCCTCAAATTTTAGACCCCTACAGACTTACATCGCTTACATGAGGTCTTATCTATGTTACTGCCCCTCACTTCAATATAGCCTTACATCTAACACACTGCTTCCACCTACGACTCCTAGAGCCTTGCATCCATCAAATTATCTCCAATATAAGCCACCTCCCCTCAGGGCTATAACTAACCATGATTTAAACTTTCACCTAAAACTTTGGATAGCTACAGCCTTGCATTACTTACATGAGGTCTTATATATGTTCCTGCTCCTCACTTCATAATTGCCGTGCATGTAACACACTCCTTCCCCCTCTGTCTTCTAGAGGCTTGCATGCAACAAAGTTATCTAATAGAAGGTACCTCCCATCAGTTTTATAACTAACCTGGAATCCAACATTGACTTCACACATGATGTGTTATCTATGTTACTGCTCCTCACTTCATAATTGCCGTGCATGTAGCACACTCCTTCCACCTCTGTCATCAAGAGGCTTGCATCCACCAAGTTATCTCATAGAAGGTACCTCCCCTCGGTTTTATAACTAACCTGTAATCCAACATTGACCTCACACATCATGTGTTATCTATGTTACTTCTCCTCACTTCATAATTGCAATGTATGTAACACACTCCTTCCCCCTCTGTCTTGTAGAGGCTGCATTCATCAAGTTATCTCATAGAAGGTACCTCCCCGCAGTTTTATAGCTAACCTGGAATCCAACATTGAAATCACACATCATGTGTTATCTATGTTGCTGCTCGTCACTTCATAATTGCCGTGCATGTAACACACTCCTTCCCCCTCTGTCTTGTAGAGGCTGCATTCATCAAGTTATCTCATAGAAGGTACTTCCCCTCAGTTTTATAACTAACCTGGAATCCAATATTGACGTCACACATCATGTGTTATCTATGTTACTGCTCCTCACTTCATAATTGCAACGTATGTAACACACTCCTTCCACCTCTGTCTTGTAGAGGCTGCATTCATCAAGTTACCTCATAGAAGGTACTTCCCCTCAGTTTTATAACTAACCTGGAATCCAATATTGACCTCACACATGATGTGTTATCTATGTTGCTGCTCCCCACTTCATAATTACCGTGCATGTAACACACTCCTTCCCCCTCTGTCTTCTAGAGGCTTGCATCCGTCAAATTATCTTCAATATAAGCCACCTCCCCTCAGGGTTATAACTAACTATGATTTCAACTTTCACCTAAAACTTTGGATCGCTACAGACTTGCATTACTTACATGAGGTCTTATATATGTTACTGCTCTTCAATTTATAATTGCAATGCATGTAACACACTTCTTCCACCTCTGTCTTCTAGAGGCTTGCATCCAACAAAGTTATCTCATAGAAGGTACCTCCCATCAGTTTTATAACTAACCTGGAATCCAAAATTGACCTCACACATGATGTGTTATCTATGTTACTGCTCCTCACTTCATAATTGCAATGCATGTAACACACTCCTTCCCCCTCTGTCTTGTAGAGGCGGCATTCATCAAGTTATCTCATAGAAGGTACCTCCCATCAGTTTTATAACTAACCTGGAATCCAAAATTGACCTCACACATGATGTGTTATCTATGTTACTGCTCCTCACTTCATAATTGCAATGCATGTAACACACTCCTTCCCCCTCTGTCTTCTAGAGGCTTGCATCCGTCAAGTTATCTCATAGAAGGCACCTCCCTTCAGTTTTATAACTAACCTGGAATCAAACATTGGCCTTACAGATGATGTGTTATCTACCTTACTGCTCCTCACTTCATAATTGCAATGCATGTAACACACTCCTTCCAACTCTGTCTTCTAGAGGCTTGCATCCGTCAAATTATCTCCAATATAAGCCACCTCCCCTCAGGGCTATAACTAACCATGATTTAAACTTTCACCTAAAACTTTGGATCGCTACAGCCTTGCATTACTTACATGAGGTCTTATATATGTTCCTGCTCCTCACTTCATAATTGCCGTGCATGTAACACACTCCTTCCCCCTCTGTCTTCTAGAGGCTTGCATGCAACAAAGTTATCTCATAGAAGGCACCTCCCTTCAGTTTTATAACTAACCTGGAATCAAACATTGGCCTTACAGATGATGTGTTATCTACGTTACTGCTCCTCACTTCATAATTGCAATGCATGTAACACACTCCTTCCCCCTCTGTCTTCTAGAGGCTTGCATCCGTCAAATTATCTCCAATATAAGCCACCTCCCCTCAGGGCTATAACTAACCATGATTTCAACTTTCACCTAAAACTTTGGATCGCTACAGCCTTGCATTACTTACATGAGGTCTTATATATGTTCCTGCTCCTCACTTCATAATTGCCGTGCATGTAACGTACTCCTTCCCCCTCTGTCTTGTAGAGGCTTACATCCACCAAGTTATCTCATAGAAGGTACCTGCCCTCAGTTTTATAACTAACCTGGAATCCAACATTGACCTTACACATGATGTGTTATCTATGTTCCTTCTCCTCACTTTATAATTGCCGTGCATGTAACTCACTCCTTCCACCTCTGTCTTCTAGAGGCTTGCATCCACCAAGTTATCTCATAGAAGGTACCTGCCCTCAGTTTTATAACTAACCTGTAATCCAACATTGACCTCACACATGATGTGTTATCTATATTACTGCTCCTCAATTCATAATTGCAATGTATGTAACACACTCCTTCCCCCTCTGTCTTCTAGAAGCTTGCATTCATCAAGTTATCTCATAAAAGGTACCTCCCCTCAGTTTTATAACTAACCTGTAATCCAACATTGACCTCACACATCATGTGTTATCTATGTTACTGCTCCTCACTTCATAATTGCAATGTATGTAACACACTCCTTCCACCTCTGTCTTGTAGAGGCTGCATTCATCAAGTTATCTCATAGAAGGTACTTCCCCTCAGTTTTATAACTAACCTGGAATCCAATAATGACCTCACACATAATGTGTTATCTATGTTGCTGCTCCTCGCTTCATAATTACTGTGCATGTAACACACTCCTTCCCCCTCTGTCTTGTAGAGGCTGCATTCATCAAGTTATCTCATAGAAGGTACTTCCCCTCAGTTTTATAACTAATCTGGAATCCAACATTGACCTCACACATGATGTGTTATCTATGTTACTGCTCCTCACTTCATAATTGCCGTGCATGTAACACACTCCTACACCCTCTGTCTTCTAGAGGCTTGCATCCGTCAAGTTATCTCATAGAAGGTACCTTCCCTCAGTTTTATAACTAACCTGTAATCCAACATTGACCTCACACATCATGTGTTATCTATGTTACTGCTCCTCAATTCATAATTGCAATGAATGTAACACACTCCTTTCCCCTCTGTCTTGTAGAGGCTGCATTCATCAAGTTATCTCATAGAAGGTACTTCCCCGCAGTTTTATAACTAACCTGGAATCCAACATTGACCTCACACATGATGTGTTATCTATGTTACTGCTCTTCACTTCATAACTGCCGTGCATGTAACACACTCCTACCCCCTTTGTCTTCTAGAGGCTTGCATCCGTCAAATTATCTCCAATATAAGCCACCTCCCCTCAGGGCTATAACTAACCATGATTTAAACTTTCACCTAAAACTTTGGATCGCTACAGCCTTGCATTACTTACATGAGGTCTTATATATGTTCCTGCTCCTCACTTCATAATTGCCGTGCATGTAACACACTCCTTCCCCCTCTGTCTTCTAGAGGCTTGCATGCAACAAAGTTATCTAATAGAAGGTACCTCCCATCAGTTTTATAACTAACCTGGAATCCAACATTGACTTCACACATGATGTGTTATCTATGTTACTGCTCCTCACTTCATAATTGCCGTGCATGTAGCACACTCCTTCCACCTCTGTCATCAAGAGGCTTGCATCCACCAAGTTATCTCATAGAAGGTACCTCCCCTCGGTTTTATAACTAACCTGTAATCCAACATTGACCTCACACATCATGTGTTATCTATGTTACTTCTCCTCACTTCATAATTGCAATGTATGTAACACACTCCTTCCCCCTCTGTCTTGTAGAGGCTGCATTCATCAAGTTATCTCATAGAAGGTACCTCCCCGCAGTTTTATAGCTAACCTGGAATCCAACATTGAAATCACACATCATGTGTTATCTATGTTGCTGCTCGTCACTTCATAATTGCCGTGCATGTAACACACTCCTTCCCCCTCTGTCTTGTAGAGGCTGCATTCATCAAGTTATCTCATAGAAGGTACTTCCCCTCAGTTTTATAACTAACCTGGAATCCAATATTGACGTCACACATCATGTGTTATCTATGTTACTGCTCCTCACTTCATAATTGCAACGTATGTAACACACTCCTTCCACCTCTGTCTTGTAGAGGCTGCATTCATCAAGTTACCTCATAGAAGGTACTTCCCCTCAGTTTTATAACTAACCTGGAATCCAATATTGACCTCACACATGATGTGTTATCTATGTTGCTGCTCCTCACTTCATAATTACCGTGCATGTAACACACTCCTTCCCCCTCTGTCTTCTAGAGGCTTGCATCCGTCAAATTATCTTCAATATAAGCCACCTCCCCTCAGGGTTATAACTAACCATGATTTCAACTTTCACCTAAAACTTTGGATCGCTACAGACTTGCATTACTTACATGAGGTCTTATATATGTTACTGCTCTTCAATTTATAATTGCAATGCATGTAACACACTTCTTCCACCTCTGTCTTCTAGAGGCTTGCATCCAACAAAGTTATCTCATAGAAGGTACCTCCCATCAGTTTTATAACTAACCTGGAATCCAAAATTGACCTCACACATGATGTGTTATCTATGTTACTGCTCCTCACTTCATAATTGCAATGCATGTAACACACTCCTTCCCCCTCTGTCTTGTAGAGGCTGCATTCATCAAGTTATCTCATAGAAGGTACCTCCCATCAGTTTTATAACTAACCTGGAATCCAAAATTGACCTCACACATGATGTGTTATCTATGTTACTGCTCCTCACTTCATAATTGCAATGCATGTAACACACTCCTTCCCCCTCTGTCTTCTAGAGGCTTGCATCCGTCAAGTTATCTCATAGAAGGCACCTCCCTTCAGTTTTATAACTAACCTGGAATCAAACATTGGCCTTACAGATGATGTGTTATCTACCTTACTGCTCCTCACTTCATAATTGCAATGCATGTAACACACTCCTTCCAACTCTGTCTTCTAGAGGCTTGCATCCGTCAAATTATCTCCAATATAAGCCACCTCCCCTCAGGGCTATAACTAACCATGATTTAAACTTTCACCTAAAACTTTGGATCGCTACAGCCTTGCATTACTTACATGAGGTCTTATATATGTTCCTGCTCCTCACTTCATAATTGCCGTGCATGTAACACACTCCTTCCCCCTCTGTCTTCTAGAGGCTTGCATGCAACAAAGTTATCTCATAGAAGGCACCTCCCTTCAGTTTTATAACTAACCTGGAATCAAACATTGGCCTTACAGATGATGTGTTATCTACGTTACTGCTCCTCACTTCATAATTGCAATGCATGTAACACACTCCTTCCCCCTCTGTCTTCTAGAGGCTTGCATCCGTCAAATTATCTCCAATATAAGCCACCTCCCCTCAGGGCTATAACTAACCATGATTTCAACTTTCACCTAAAACTTTGGATCGCTACAGCCTTGCATTACTTACATGAGGTCTTATATATGTTCCTGCTCCTCACTTCATAATTGCCGTGCATGTAACGCACTCCTTCCCCCTCTGTCTTGTAGAGGCTTGCATCCACCAAGTTATCTCATAGAAGGTACCTGCCCTCAGTTTTATAACTAACCTGGAATCCAACATTGACCTTACACATGATGTGTTATCTATGTTCCTTCTCCTCACTTTATAATTGCCGTGCATGTAACTCACTCCTTCCACCTCTGTCTTCTAGAGGCTTGCATCCACCAAGTTATCTCATAGAAGGTACCTGCCCTCAGTTTTATAACTAACCTGTAATCCAACATTGACCTCACACATGATGTGTTATCTATATTACTGCTCCTCAATTCATAATTGCAATGTATGTAACACACTCCTTCCCCCTCTGTCTTCTAGAAGCTTGCATTCATCAAGTTATCTCATAAAAGGTACCTCCCCTCAGTTTTATAACTAACCTGTAATCCAACATTGACCTCACACATCATGTGTTATCTATGTTACTGCTCCTCACTTCATAATTGCAATGTATGTAAGACACTCCTTCCACCTCTGTCTTGTAGAGGCTGCATTCATCAAGTTATCTCATAGAAGGTACTTCCCCTCAGTTTTATAACTAACCTGGAATCCAATATTGACCTCACACATAATGTGTTATCTATGTTGCTGCTCCTCGCTTCATAATTACTGTGCATGTAACACACTCCTTCCCCCTCTGTCTTGTAGAGGCTGCATTCATCAAGTTATCTCATAGAAGGTACTTCCCCTCAGTTTTATAACTAATCTGGAATCCAACATTGACCTCACACATGATGTGTTATCTATGTTACTGCTCCTCACTTCATAATTGCCGTGCATGTAACACACTCCTACACCCTCTGTCTTCTAGAGGCTTGCATCCGTCAAGTTATCTCATAGAAGGTACCTTCCCTCAGTTTTATAACTAACCTGGAATCAAACATTGGCCTTACAGATGATGTGTTATCTACGTTATTGCTCCGCACTTCATAATTGTAATGCATGTAACACACTCCTTCCCCCTCTGTCTTCTAGAGGCTTGCGTCCGTCAAGTTATCTCATAGAAGGTACCTTCGCTCAGTTTTATAACTAACCTGGAATCAAACATTGGCCTTACAGATGATGTGTTATCTACGTTACTGCTCCTCACTTCATAATTGCAATGCATGTAACACACTCCTTCCCCCTCTGTCTTCTAGAGGCTTGCATTCACCAAGTTATCTCATAAAAGGTACCTCCCCTCAGTTTATAATTAACCTGGAATCCAACATTGACCTCACACATCATGTTTTATCTATGTTACTGTCCCTCACTTCATAATTTCAATGCATGTAACACACTCCTTCCCCCTCTGTCTTCTAGAGGCTTACATTCATCAAGTTATCTCTTAGAAGGTACCTCCCCTCAGTTTTATAACTAACCTGGAATCCAACATTGACCTCACACATGATGTGTTATCTATGTTACTGCTCCTCACTTTTTAATTGCAATGCATGTAACACACTCCTTCATCCTCTGTCTTCTAGAGGCTTGCATTCATCAAGTTATCTCATAGAAGGTACCTCCTTTCAGTTTTATAACTAACCTGGAATCCAACATTGACCTCACACATCATGTGTTATCTATGTTACTGTCCCTCACTACAATATGGCCTTGCATCTAACATACTCCTTCCACCTTCGTCTCTTAGAGGGTCGTATCTGTCACATTATCTCTCATAGATGTACCTCTCCTCAGTCCAATAACTAACCTTGTATCGAAATTGAGCTCACACTTTAGACCGCTACAGCCTTACATCTCTTACGCATTGTTTTATCTATGTTACTACTCTTCTCTTCATAATTGACTTTCATCTAACTCCATTCACTTACGTCTCCTAGAGCCTTGTTTCCATTACGTTATCTCTCATAGAAGGTACCTTCCGTCAGTGTTATAACTAACCTTTTATCCAACACTGACCTCACACTTTAGAGCACTACAGCCTTGCATCCCTTACATGATTTCTTACCTATGTAACTGCCCCTCACTTCATAATTGCCTTGCAAATAACACACTCCTTCCACCTACGTCTCCTAGAACCTTGTTTTACATTAAGGTATCTCTATGTCTTTCCTCTATGTTTTCACTAGCCTTGAATCCAACATTGACCTCACACTTTAGACCCCTACAGCCTTGCATCCCTTACATGAGGTCTTAATTTTGTTACTGTCCCTCACTTCATATTTGCCTTGCATCTAACACACTCCTTCCCATTTACGTTTCGTAGAGCCTTGAATTCATCAAGCAATCTTTCTTATGAGGTACCTCCCTACCTTCAGTACCTTGATTAACCTTGAATCCAACGTTGACCTCACACTAGTACCCTACATCCCGTACATGATGTCTATCCCATGTCACTCTGCCTCCCATTTCATATTGCCTTTCATCGAATACAGACCTCCAACTTCAGTCCACTCATCAGCCATGTCTCCATCACTGTAAAAACTATCTTTAATGCAACACAGATTTCCCACCTTTACTTTCAATACACGACCTCTCTCTCACCTAAGACTCTTTTCCACACTGTACACTCTGCCTTACATTTATCAAATCCGATCACCTTAAACTCCCACAGCATTTGAATCCCTTTCACGATTTATTATCTAAGTTATCTAACTTCACTGTCCACACAGCAATGCGACCATCACATCTTCCCACCTTAGTCTCCTACACCCTTGCATCCATTACACAACCTCACCCCTAAGTCAACTCTGTTTACTGGCTTGCATCCATCACATCTTTCCACCTTAGTCTTCTACTGGCTTACATCCATTATACAACCTGACCCCAAAGTCACCCCCTTTTACCTCCTTACATCCATCGCAACTTCCCGTCTTAGTATCTTACAGCGTTGCAACCATTACACAACCTATCCTCAAGTCACCTCCTTTACTGTCCACTCTGTCTTGCATTCATCACAACATCCAACCATGGGATGTTTCCTACACCATTGCGTTGACTGCAAAACCTACGTCACCTCCCCTTACTGCCTTGCAACCGTCTCAGCTTCCCATTTTGGTATCTTTCAGCATTACAAACATTACACAACCTCTTACGCAAGTCATTTCCCTCACATTCCTCATTGCGTTGCTTCAATCACAGATTTCCCTTCATAGCCTCCTACAGCCTTCCTTCCATTATACGACCTCGCTTCTAATTCACCTCCCTTCCCCGACATATCTTTCCACTTTAGAACTCTATAGCACTACATCCACTACATGACTTCTTCCCTAAGTCACCTCCTTCCACTATCTTCCCACCAAATCACATCTTCCCACTTTAGTCTCCTATAGCCTTGCTTAAATTAGACGACCACTGACCCGAGACAACTCCCTACACTATCCTCTATGCCTTTCATCAATCACATTTTCTCACCCTAGTCTCCTATCCACTACACATTGTAAATCCACTACACATTGTCATATCTAAGTCATTTCCCCATACTCAGTTTTCTGCCGTTCACCCATGACATCTTCTCACCTTAGTCTCCTTTAGCACTGTATCGATTAAACGATCTCTTAGGTAAGTCTCCTTCCCTAATTACCATCACTGTCTTGCATCGACCACAACTTCCAATCTTAGTCTCATACAGCACAGAATTGATTACCAGATGCCTCACCTACGTCATATTCCCTCACTGCCTTACACCCATCACATCTTTCCGCCTCAGACTCCAACAGCATTGTATCCATTACACAACCTCTCACTCAAGACACCTCCCTACTCTGTCCTTTCTGCCTTGCTTCCATCACAACATTCCAACTTAGCCTTCTATAGACTTGATTCCCTTATAGTACATCTCTTCTCATTTAGGTCATGTTCCTCCTCATCGTTTTAACTGCCTTACATATACCACAAACCTTCCGCCACATTCTCCTTCAGGCTTGCATCCCACTACTTCTCCTAACGTATAAGTCTTGTTCGTCCCCACTGTTCTTACTACCTTAGATACAACAAAGACCTTCCACTTTAGTCCTCTACAGTCTTACATCCTTAACACTACTTTATCTCCCGCGTAAGTCTTATTCATCGACACTGTTCTTACTGATTTAGATACAACACAGACTTTCCACTTTAGTCCTCTACAGTATTGCATCCTTAACACTAATTCTCCTCAAGTATAAGGCTTGTTCGTCCACACTGTTCTTACCACCTTAGCAACCACACAGACCTTCCGCTTTATTTCTAACTACCCTCTCCCTTACGTCATGTTCCTCTACATTGTTTTAACAGAATTAGATAGAACAAAGACCATTAACTTTAGTCCTCTACAAACTTGCATCTTCAACACTACTTTCCCTCCCGCATAAGTCTTATTCATCCACACTGTTCTTACTGCCTTAGATACAGCACAAACCTTCCACTTTATTTCTCTACAGCCTTGCATCCTTAACACTAGTTCTCTTCCCGTATAAGTCTTGATCGTCCACACTGTTCTTACTTCCATAGATACAAACCAAACCTTCAACTTTATTCTTCTACCGCCTTGCATCCTTAACACTAGTTCTCCTCCCGTATAAGTCTTGTTCGTCCACACTGCTCTTACTTCCTTAGATACAACAGAAACCTTCCACTTTAGTCCTCTACAGTATTGCATCGTTAACACTAATTTTCCTCCCGTATAAGTCTTGTTCGTCCACACTGTTCTTACTTCCTTTGGTACAACAGAAACCTTCCACTTTAGTCCTCTACAGTATTGCATCCTTAACACTAATTTTCCTCCCGTATAAGTCTTGTTCGTCCACACTGCTCTTACTGCCTTAGATACAACACAAACCTTCCACTTTAGTCCTCTACAGTCTTACAACCTTAACACTACTTTATCTCCCGCGTAAGTCTTATTCATCGACACTGTTCTTACTGATTTAGATACACACAGACTTTCCACTTTAGTCCTCTACAGTATTGCATCCTTAACACTAATTCTCCTCAAGTATAAGGCTTGTTCGTCCACACTGTTCTTACCTCCTTAGCAACCACACAGACCTTCCGCTTTATTTCTACCTACCCTCTCCCTTACGTCATGTTCCTCTACATTGTTTTAACAGAATTAGATAGAACAAAGACCATTAACTTTAGTCCTCTACAAACTTGCATCTTCAACACTACTTTCCCTCCCGCATAAGTCTTATTTATTCACACTGTTCTTACTGCCTTAGATACAGCACAAACCTTCCACTTTATTTCTCTACAGCCTTGCATCCTTAACACTAGTTCTCCTCCCGTATAAGTCTTGATCGTCCACACTGTTCTTACTTCCATAGATACAAACCAAACCTTCAACTTTATTCTTCTACCGCCTTGCATCCTTAACACTAGTTCTCCTCCCGTATAAGTCTTGTTCGTCCACACTGCTCTTACTTCCTTAGATACAACAGAAACCTTCCACTTTAGTCCTCTACAGTATTGCATCGTTAACACTAATTTTCCTCCCGTATAAGTCTTGTTCGTCCACACTGTTCTTACTTCCTTTGGTACAACAGAAACCTTCCATTTTAGTACTCTACAGTATTGCATCCTTAACACTAATTCACCTCCCGTATAAGTCTTGTTCGTCCACACTGTTCTTACCTCCCAACATTACTTCTCCTCCCGTATAAGTCTTAATCCTCCACACTGTCCTTCATGCCTTGGATACAACATAAACCTTCCACTTTATTCCTCTACAACTTTGAATCCTTAACACTATATTTCCTCTCGCGTAAGTCTTGCTCGTACACACTGTCCTTAGTGCCTCAGATACAATTCAGACCTTCCATTTTAGTCCTCTACAGTATTGCATCCTTAACACTAATTCTCCTCCCGTTTAAGTCTTGTTCGTCCACACTGTTCATACCTCCTTAGCAACAACACAGACTTTCCACTTTAGTCCTCTACAGTATTGCATCATTAACACTACTTCTCCTCCCGTATAAATCTTGTGCTCCACACTGTTCTTACTACCTTAGATACAACAAAGACCTTCCACTTTATTTTTCTACAGTCTTGCATCCTTAACACTACTTCTCCTCCCGTATAAATCTTGTGCATCCACACTGTTCTTACTACCTTAGATACAACAAAGACCTTCCACTTTATTTCTCTACAGTCTTGCATCCTTAATACTACTTTTCCTCCTGCGTACGTCTTGTTCGTCCACACTGTTCTTACTGATTTAGATACAACACAGACCTTCCACTTTATTCCTCTACAGCCTTGCATCCTTAACACTAGTTCTCCTGCCGTATAAGTCTTGTTCGTCCACACTGTTCTTACCTCCTTAGATACAACACAAACCTTCCACTTTAGTACTCTACAGTATTACATCCTTAACACTACTTTTCCTCCCGCGTAAGTCTTGTTCGTCCACACTGTTCTTACTTCCTTAGATACAACAGAAACCTTCCACTTTAGTCCTCTACAGTATTGCATCCTTAACACTAATTTTCCTCCCGTATAAGTCTTGTTCGTCCACACTGCTCTTACTGCCTTAGATACAACACAGACCTTCCACTTTATTCCTCTACAGTATTGCATCCTTAACACTAATTCACCTCCCGTATAAGTCTTGTTCGTCCACACTGTTCTTACCTCCTAACAATACTTCTCCTCCCGTATAAGTCTTAATCGTCCACACTGTTCTTAATGCCTTGGATACAACACAAAAATTCCTCTTTACTCCTCTACAGCCTTGAATCCTTAACTCTATATTTCCTCTCGGGTAAGTCTTGTTCGTACTCACTGTTCTTACTGCCTCAGATACAATACAGACCTTCCATTTTAGTCCTCTACAGTATTGCGTCTTTAACACTAATTCTCCGCTCGTATAAGTTTTGTTCGTCTACACTGTTCATACCTCCTTAGCAACAACACAGACGTTCCACTTTAGTCCTCTACAGTATTGCATCCTTAACACTACTTCTCCTCACGTATATATCTTGTGCATCCACACTGTTCTTACTACCTTAGATACAACAAAGACCTTCCACTATATTTCTCTACAGTTTTGCATCCTTAACACTACTTTTCCTCCCGCGTACGTTTAGTTCGTCCACACTGTTCTTACTACCTTAGATACAACAAAGACCTTCTACTTTATTTCTCTACAGTCTTGCATCCTTAACACTACTTTCCCTCCAGCGTACGTCTTGTTCCTCTACACTGTTCTTACTACCTTAGATACAACAAAGACCATCCACTATATTTCTCTACAGTTTTGCATCCTTAACACTACTTTTCCTCCCGCGTACGTCTTGTTCGTCCACACTGTCCTTACTACCTTAGATACAACAAAGACCTTCTACTTTATTTCTCTACAGTCTTGCATCCTTAACACTACTTTTCCTCCCGCGTACGTCTTGTTCGTCCACACTGCTCTTACTACCTTAGACACAACAAAGCCCTTCTACTTTATTTCTCTACAGTCTTGCATCCTTAACACTACTTTTCCTCCCGCGTACGTCTTGTTCGTCCACACTGTTCTTACTTACAACAAAGACATTCTACTTTATTTCTCTACAGTCTTGCATCGTTAACACTACTTTTCCTCCCGCGTACGTCTTGTTCGTCCACACTGTTCTTACTACCTTAGACACAACAAAGACCTTCTACTTTATTTCTCTACAGTCTTGCATCCTTAACACTACTTTTCTTCTCGCATAAGTCTTGTTCGTACACACTGTTCTTACTTCCTTAGATACAACACAAATATTCCACTTTATTCCTCTACAGCCTTGCATCCTTAACACTACTTTTCCTCCAGCGTAAGACTTGTTCGTCCACACTGTTCTTACCTCCTTAGATACAACATACAACACATACCTTCCGTTTTTTATCCTCTAAGGATTTGCATCCTTAACACTACTTCTCCTCCCGTACAATTCCTGTTCGTCCTCCCTGTTCTTACTTCCTTAGATGCAACACAAACCTTTCACTTTATTCCTCTACAGCCTTGCATCCTTAACACTACTTTTCCTCCCGCGTAATTCTTGTTCGTCCACACTGTTCTTACTACCTTAGATACAACAAAGACCTTCTAATTTATTTCTCTACAGTCTTGCATCCTTAACACTACTTTTCCTCCCGCGTAATTCTTGTTCGTCCACACTGTTCTTACTACCTTAGATACAACAAAGACCTTCTAATTTATTTCTCTACAGTCTTGCATCCTTAACACTACTTTTCCTCCCGCGTAATTCTTGTTCGTCCACACTGTTCTTACTACCTTAGATACAACAAAGAACTTCTAATTTATTTCTCTACAGTCTTGCATCCTTAACACTACTTTTCCTCCCGCGTACGTCTTGTTCGTCCACACTGTTCTTACTTACAACAAAGAACTTTTACTTTATTTCTCTGCAGTTTTGCATCGTTAACACTACTTTTCCTCCCGCGTACGTCTTGTTCGTCCACACTGTTCTTACTACCTTAGACACAACAAAGACCTTCTACTTTATTTCTCTACAGTCTTGCATCCTTAACACTACTTTTCCACCCGCGTACGTCTTGTTCGTCCACACTGTTCTTACTACCTTAGATACAACAAAGACCTTCTACTTTATTTCTCTATAGTCTTGCATACTTAACACTACTTTTCCTCCCTCGTAAAACATGTTCGTCCACACTGTTCTTACTTCCTTAGATACAACAAAAACCTTCGACTTTATTCCTCTACAGTCTTGCATCCTTAACACTACTTTTCCTCCCGCGTAATTCTTGTTCGTCCTCACTGTTCTTACCTCCTTAGATACAACACAGACATTCACATTTCTTCCTCTACAGTATTGTATCCTTAACACTAATTCTCCTCCCGTAAAGGTCTTGTTCGTCCACACTGTTCTTACTTCCTTAGATACAACACAAACCTTCCACTTTATTCCTCTACAGCCTTGCATCCTAAACACTACTTTTCTTCCCGCATAAGTCTTGTTCGTACACACTGTTCTTACTTCCTTAGATACAACAGAAACCTTCCACTTTATTCCTCTGCAGCCTTGCATTCTTAACACTACTTTTCCTCCAGCGTAAGTCTTGTTCGTCCACACTGTTCTTACTTACAACAACGACCTTCTACTTTATTTCTCTACAGTCTTGCATGGTTAACACTACTTTTCCTCCCGCGTACGCCTTGTTCGTCCACACTGTTCTTACTACCTTAGACACAACAAAGACCTTCTACTTTATTTCTCTACAGTCTTGCATCCTTAACACTACTTTTCCTCCCGCGTACGTCTTGTTCGTCCACACTGTTCTTACTACCTTAGATACAACAAAGACTTTCTACTTTATTTCTCTATAGTCTTGCATACTTAACACTACTTTTCCTCCCGCGTACATCTTGTTCGTCCACACTGTTCTTACTACCTAAGATACAACAAAAACCTTCCACTTTATTTCTCTACAGTCTTGCATCCTTAACACTACTTTTCGTCCCTCGTAAAACATGTTCGTCCACACTGTTCTTACTTCCTTAGATACAACACAAACCTTCGACTTTATTGATCTACAGTCTTGCATCCTTAACACTACTTTACCTCCCGCGTAATTCTTGTTCGTCCTCACTGTTCTTACCTCCTTAGATACAACACAGACATTCACATTTTGTCCTCTACAGTATTGTATCCTTAACACTAATTCTCCTCCCGTAAAGGTCTTGTTCGTCCACACTGTTCTTACTTCCTTAGATACAACACAAACCTTCCACTTTATTCCTCTACAGCCTTGCATCCTTAACACTACTTTTCCTCCCCCGTAAGTCTTGTTCGTCTACACTGTTCTTACTTCCTTAGATACAACACAAACCTTAAACTTTATTCCTCTACAGCCTTGCATCCTTAACACTACTTTTGTTCCCGCATAAGTCTTGTTCGTACACACTGTTCTTACTTCCTTAGATACAACACAAACCTTCCACTTTATTCCTCTACAGCCTTGCATCCTTAACACTACTTTTCCTCCAGCGTAAGTCTTGTTCGTCCACACTGTTCTTACCTCCATAGATACAACATACAACACATACCTTCCGTTTTTTATCCTCTAAGGCTTTGCATCCTTAACACTACTTCTCCTCCCGTATAATTCCTGTTCGTCCTCCCTGTTCTTACTTCCTTAGATACAACACAAAACTTTCACTTTATTTCTCTACAGCCTTGCATCCTTAACACTACTTTTCCTCCCGCGTAATTCTTGTTCGTCCACACTGTTCTTACTTCCTTAAATACAACACAGACCTTCCACTTTATTTCTCTACAGCCTTGCATCCTTAACACTACTTTTCCTCCCGCGTAATTCTTGTTCGTCCACACTGTTCTTACTACCTTAGACACAACAAAGACCTTCTACTTTATTTCTCTACAGTCTTGCATCCTTAACACTACTTTTCCTCCCGCGTACGTCTTGTTCGTCCACACTGTACTTACTACCTTAGATACAACAAAGACCTTCTACTTTATTTCTCTATAGTCTTGCATCCTTAACACTACTTTTCCTCCCGCGTACGTCTTGTTCGTCCACACTGTTCTTACTTACAACAAAGACCTTCTACTTTATTTCTCTACAGTCTTGCATGGTTAACACTACTTTTCCTCCCGCGTACGCCTTGTTCGTCCACACTGTTCTTACTACCTTAGACACAACAAAGACCTTCTACTTTATTTCTCTACAGTCTTGCATCTTTAACACTACTTTTCCTCCCGCGTACGTCTTGTTCGTCCACACTGTTCTTACTACCTTAGATACAACAAAGACCTTCTACTTTATTTCTCTATAGTCTTTCATACTTAACACTACTTTTCCTCCCGCGTACATCTTGTTCGTCCACACTGTTCTTACTACCTAAGATACAACAAAGACCTTCCACTTTATTTCTCTACAGTCTTGCATCCTTAACACTACTTTTCCTCTCTCGTAAAACATGTTCGTCCACACTGTTCTTACTTCCTTAGATACAACACAAACCTTCGACTTTATTGATCTACAGTCTTGCATCCTTAACACTACTTTTCCTCCCGCGTAATTCTTGTTCGTCCTCACTGTTCTTACCTCCTTAGATACAACACAGACATTCACATTTTGTCCTCTACAGTATTGTATCCTTAACACTAATTCTCCTACCGTAAAGGTCTTGTTCGTCCACACTGTTCTTACTTCCTTAGATACAACACAAACCTTCCACTTTATTCCTCTACAGCCTTGCATCCTTAACACTACTTTTCCTCCCCCGTAAGTCTTGTTCGTCTACACTGTTCTTACTTCCTTAGATACAACACAAACCTTCCACTTTATTCCTCTACAGTCTTGCATCCTTAACACTTCTTTTGTTCCCGCATAAGTCTTGTTCGTACACACTGTTCTTACTTCCTTAGATACAACACAAACCTTCCACTTTATTCCTCTACAGCCTTGCATCCTTAACACTACTTTTCCTCCAGCGTAAGTCTTGTTCGTCCACACTGTTCTTACCTCCTTAGATACAACATACAACACATACCTTCCGTTTTTTATCCTCTAAGGCATTGCATCCTTAACACTACTTCTCCTCCCGTATAATTCCTGTTCGTCCTCCCTGTTCTTACTTCCTTAGATACAACACAAACCTTTCACTTTATTTCTCTACAGCCTTGCATCCTTAACACTACTTTTCCTCCCGCGTAATTCTTGTTCGTCCACACTGTTCTTACTTCCTTAAATACAACACAGACCTTCCACTTTATTTCTCTACAGCCTTGCATCCTTAACACTACTTTTCCTCCCGCGTAATTCTTGTTCGTCCACACTGTTCTTACTACCTTAGACACAACAAAGACCTTCTACTTTATTTCTCTACAGTCTTGCATCCTTAACACTACTTTTCCTCCCGCGTACGTCTTGTTCGTCCACACTGTTCTTACTACCTTAGATACAACAAAGACCTTCTACTTTATTTCTCTATAGTCTTGCATCCTTAACACTACTTTTCCTCCCGCGTACGTCTTGTTCGTCCACACTGTTCTTACTTACAACAAAGACCTTCTACTTTATTTCTCTACAGTCTTGCATGGTTAACACTACTTTTCCTCCCGCGTACGCCTTGTTCGTCCACACTGTTCTTACTACCTTAGACACAACAAAGACCTTCTACTTTATTTCTCTACAGTCTTGCATCTTTAACACTACTTTTCCTCCCGCGTACGTCTTGTTCGTCCACACTGTTCTTACTACCTTAGATACAACAAAGACCTTCTACTTTATTTCTCTATAGTCTTGCATACTTAACACTACTTTTCCTCCCGCGTACATCTTGTTCGTCCACACTGTTCTTACTACCTAAGATACAACAAAGACCTTCCACTTTATTTCTCTACAGTCTTGCATCCTTAACACTACTTTTCCTCTCTCGTAAAACATGTTCGTCCACACTGTTCTTACTTCCTTAGATACAACACAAACCTTCGACTTTATTGATCTACAGTCTTGCATCCTTAACACTACTTTTCCTCCCGCGTAATTCTTGTTCGTCCTCACTGTTCTTACCTCCTTAGATACAACACAGACATTCACATTTTGTCCTCTACAGTATTGTATCCTTAACACTAATTCTCCTACCGTAAAGGTCTTGTTCGTCCACACTGTTCTTACTTCCTTAGATACAACACAAACCTTCCACTTTATTCCTCTACAGCCTTGCATCCTTAACACTACTTTTCCTCCCCCGTAAGTCTTGTTCGTCTACACTGTTTTTACTTCCTTAGATACAACACAAACCTTCCACTTTATTCCTCTACAGCCTTGCATCCTTAACACTACTTTTTCTCCAGCGTAAGTCTTGTTCTTCCACACTGTTCTTACCTCCTTAGATACAACATACAACACATACCTTCCGTTTTTTATCCTCTATGGCTTTGCATCCTTAACACTACTTCTCCTCCCGTATAATTCCTGTTCGTCCTCCCTGTTCTTACTTCCTTAGTACAACACAAACCTTTCACTTTATTTCTCTACAGCCTTGCATCCTTAACACTACTTTTCCTCCCGCGTAATTCTTGTTCGTTCTCACTGTTCTTACTTCCTTAGATACAACACAGACTTCCACTTTATTTCTCTACAGCCTTGCATCCTTAACACTACTTTTCCTTCCGCGTAAGTCTTGTTCGTCCACACTGTTCTTACCTCCTTAGATACAACATACAACACATACCTTCCGTTTTTTATCCTCTAAGGCTTTGCATCCTTAACACTACTTCTCCTGCCGTATAATTCCTGTTCGTTCTCCCTGTTCTTACTTCCTTAGATACAACACAAACCTTTCACTTTATTTCTCTACAGCCTTGCATCCTTAACACTACTTTTCCTCCCGCGTAATTCTTGTTCGTCCACACTGTTCTTACTTCCTTAGATACAACACAGACCTTTCACTTTATTTCTCTACAGCCTTACATCCTTAACACTACTTTTCCTCCCGCGTAATTCTTGTTCGTCCACACTGTTCTTACTTCCTTAGATACAACACAGACCTTCCACTTTATTTCTCTACAGCCTTACATCCTTAACACTACTTTTCCTCCCGCGTAAGTCTTGTTCGTCCACACTGTTCTTACTACCTTACATACAACACAGACCTTCCAGTTTGCAATTCAATTTGATGATGTACATTCACCTTTTAATTCTTTTTGTTCTGTAGCGATTACCAATCATAATAACCCTAAATAGTATTCCTATCGCTACTTGTTCACTATGTATTGCATGTATGTCATCTACTTGCCTAGATTTCCTTGTAAACTCTAAGGAAGCCCTATGACGCTGATATGGTGGTAGCAGTTGTACGCGTTAAACCAAAGTAAATATATAAAAATATATTTTAAAATACATGCTTACGCCTTCTACTATTGAGACAACAAAATTGAAGGGAATTTGCAGTTTTTAAAATAGTTTACAAAATTTTTTAATCATGTTAGTGTGGATTATGAACAAGACAAAAATTTTAGAATTATTTTCTATTAAAGAAGAAAAGTCATTATAGTATTTTTTATTTGAATATGAAATTGTAAAATTAATTGTTTGCTTTTTCGGCCAGAAAATTCACCTTCCGATGCAGAAACTCAAAACGAACACCAAAATGAATAAAAACCCATTCGCTGTCGTCCCAAATAATTAGAATTTTGGAAACATTTATTCCACGCCACAACCCTACACTCACCTAAATACTTACATTATCATTGTTTTGGCTCATTTTTTTAACCTTGAAACTAGCAGGAAGCCTCGAAAAGTATTTACCTTATTATTTACTTTTTTTTTATTACCACGTATGGTGAATTTTTGTATCATATTTTAGTTGTTACTACGTTATTGGGCCCCCAGTAGCAACAGCGCATAAAAACGTAGTCCTAACTAAAATGTGATTAATAAACGTAAATGTACCACCTTCAGTGGTAATAAATAAATATAAATATTTTTTAAGGCATGTTAGTTTCAATTTATACATTAATTTTGTAAGGTTTTAGGTGACCGAGGGGCCGGAATAATTGTTTTCCAAAATTGTAATTCTTTGGGACGTCAGCAAAAGTGTTATTATTTGTTTTGGTATTCGATATGAGTTTCTGCATCCGCCGGTAAAATTTTTCAGCCGAAATCGCTGACGTGGCTAAAGTAGACAATTATCATTTTAATTAAGTTATACATAGGCCAGATGAAAATATGTGTAGTATTTTATTGGTTTGATTTCTTTAAAAAAATTAACTTTTTCAACTCAGATTTATTTTATTAGTTAAAGACATTTGATAAAGTAATTTAGTGTGTTAATGTGTTCATATAGTGACTTATATTTTCTAACCAAAGAGTTATAGTTTGGTAAGTTTGTATTCAAACTACTTGTTTAAAATTAATGTTTAAGTGAGACAGATATAGCTAGACAAACAGTACAACTATAAGCTTGTAAGTAGGTATTGATTGATTCAACGAGAACAATGCAGTATTTAGGAAAACGCCAAAGCATTCAATTCTTTTATACATTGAAAACGTTTATTGCTGTAGTTACTTTTGTGTATTAGCAAGAGGTATCTCAAGAAGTTCCAGGGGGGACGGTTGCAAGAGAAGTAGGGGAACGAGATGGTGGGGGGCAATGAGTGGAAGGGGGCAGCCGAACATACACGAAATGCAACGAGTTGCATCGTAACGTTTAAGTTAGGCAATGCAAGACCCTTGCATGGCGGACTGTATGCAGTTTTTAGAGAGTGCAACATGCATATTTCGTGCAAACCACTCCACTTCAAGGCCAAACCGAATTGGTAGAACCACGAACTGAGTTAGTCTTCATGGGGCCGTACTACAGGCGACAATACCAGTCTGCAATACCTTAAACTCGTTGTCATAAACTTATTGTCGATTAACCTAAATTTATTTGATTTGTTTTTTTAAAATATTATTGGTTATGTTTAGTGTTATTATAGAAAAGTGTTGTTTTGGGGAGTGTGTGCTCGTATAAACTATGGTCATCCAAGTGTTTCACCGTGGATACCAAGTAAGTGTTTTATTTTAATTTGACAAATGTTTAAAAAAATCCTAACCTAATTTTTAGTGTGCATTGATGTTTTCTTTCTTAAAACTAATTATCCAGCCTTGGCCTATTTCTAGACCACTTTGATTCACGGACGCCATTTTCGCAATAATTATCTATAAAAAAATTAAAGATAAACAAATAATACTTGTAAATATATAACACTGAACGTTTTAGTGAACTTACACGCAGAATGAAAAACAAGATTTTTAACTTCGCTTAAATTTTTCGTGAAACGTTTTTCGTAATTAATATATATTTGCTTAACAAAAAACAGATGTTATCAAATCAAAATATTTTAGACACGGAAGTGTACATTTTACGCGCAAATGCCAGAAAAAATATAAACAAACTTATAAGATATATTTTAATAAGCAATTCATTTTATTACCGCAATTCTATGTTGAACAAACTAGTTATGGATTGCACATCTATCTATAATTTAGGTCACGTCAGTCATACTTTCTAAATTACCTATCTCTCTTTTTCTTTCATCTAGTTGTAGATAAAAATGGATGTATTGTATTTTCCAACATAAATGTAGAAGTTTACTAATTTAGGAACACAATATTTTGTAAATAAAAATTGTTAAAAAAATATTTATTTCGTTTAAAACAAAGCACCATGAACTTTATTAATGCCTGTAAATAATTGTAGAATATAATTTTGATGGGTTCAATATTTATTTCATGAATTATGGCCGTAAGATATTTATTTATAAGAATATAATAAATTTAACTATACACAATAACACAGAGGAAGATGATTTGTACGTGTTCCATAAGGCTTAATTAGTAAAATAAAACATGCTTGCACTAATTAGGTCTTCGTGTTTACAGAAGACTCTAAAATATACGAACAATCGAATACTATACATTGCAATAAAAACTAAATATGATTTTTTATATTATTTTCCAAATTACTTTGAACTTTAACAAGCGGTCGCTGAAATAGTTTCTAGCCAATAGAAGCATGGACAGGGGTACGCGCCGGTCTTCTCCTCCCGGCCCTTTTATTCGATGGATTACAAAATTAAAACTTTTTCCACACACACACACAAACATATATATATATATATATATATATATATATATACGTATATATATACATATAAATAAATAAATATATATATATATATACTTATAAATATATTTATATATATAAATATATATATATATATATATACATATAAATATATATATATATATATATATATATATATATATATATATATATATATATATATATATATATATATAACACAGAGAAATATATTCTTTTGATACTTTAGCACAATGATACTTGATGCATTTATAGAAAGAAAGAGAAATTATTGCACGCAAACATTATTATTATGATGAATAACTTTACTATAAAGCTGTAACATTAGTTTAAATATATTTATCTTCAGCATAAATATATTACTAACAGGTGAATTAAAATATATTCGTTAAGTATAGTATAAGTATTACATTTATCAGACATTGATATCTCATTATATATATGTGTTTTAAAACTATTTTGTTATATTTCGTTAAATATTTATCCAATATTTAGTCCGCACACACCTCAAAATGTACTTTTGCTCGTGAAAATATACAAAGAAAAATCCCATCCTATTGTGTTAAGCAAATCTGTATATGTTTTAGTTTTTGGTGTATTTATGGAGAATATAAACGCAACTGCGCGATCTCACATGCAAAACACCGTTTCACAACGTCAGATCTCTCAATATTTTTATTTATTTTAACAATAATGATTAAATGACCACATTTTACTGTCTAATTCTGACTTGGAGAGTCAACCTTGAAAGACCAAGACAGAAATGGATCAGATTAAAAAAAAAACATGTATGCAATATTCTAGCACAGCGTTATAGTTTTATATTTTAAAAAAATATGTATTTATATTTAAAATATTTAATAATTAATAGTAATTAATTTTACTGTTTTAAACATTTAATTCATACATTGTTATATGATTGCCAATTATGTAAAAAAATCAAATACTTTGATAAACACAATTTATTATTTGTTTAAAAATATTTTATTAAATATTTAAGAAAAATCGGAGGTTATAAGCTTCAACATATTCTCTGGAAAACATTATTCGATGAATCAATACAATACACACACCCCATACCTCGAATTCTACATGAACTGGTTGAGGTTCTAATAATGTTAGGGATAACGGTAATGTAGGGGTATTATACTGTACAGAGACACGCGCATTCTATGCTATTCTGCTTAATAAGCTTTTGTTTTACAAAAAGACAAGAACGGAATTATTTAAAAGAATGCTACAAAACCGAGTG